>APFE030737030.1:58826-95494 GCA_000404065.3 Pinus taeda
GTGTACAAAACTTCCTGGGGTATACATCCCGCTGAAACAAAGACCTCTGAACAATCATGCTCCACACACAACATGGATGCCTCTAGAATTTTCTCAAGGTTATCCACTCCTTTGAGTTTTCATTTGGATGAGGAAGGGAGTTAAGGAACATCAATTCCCTTATCCCTTCTTCCATGGAACTGAATTCTAAATTTAGGAGGACATTCATTATCACCATTCATGGCATTACTTCCTTCATTCACCTATAAAAATACCCCTCATCTAAGTGATCAGAGGTTGGAAATTATTGAATTGTAGGGAGATGTTGTTGGTATGAGATTTGAGTTGATTGCAAGTATTTTAATGATGTCAAAGTGTCTTGCTTGTTGTGAGGAGAGGATGCGATTGAACTGGAGGAGTTATGTTGAATTAGGCAAATTGGGTTGTAACTCTTCCTTTCACTAATAAAGTGTTCAAAGCTTTTTCCATATGCTTGTATTGTCTTTTGATGCTTTCATATGCTTATCATGTACTTGATTCCATGTTATGTTTAATCAATAGATCATTATCATATGCTTTGATGGGTTCTTGTTTCTGTCTGTGTGCAGGTACTTCTCAAGTGGCTTAAGTATGGGAAGGAGCAACAGAATTTGTTAAGGGAGATAAGGGACAAGCGAAAGCTACAAGTAGGTTCTCTATTCTCTTATTTTATCTATTGTTTATAGAAAAGGTAGAGAATTATTTGTACTGTTGTTTCTAGATTAAGCTACTAGTCTAGACGGATTAGGCGTTTATCCAAGAGCACTAAAATTTCCCAAAACAAATTGGCGACTCCACTGGGGAGAGATCATCCATATTAGTAGCTCATCAGCCTCTTAAGATATTTCTACATGCTCTACTTGTGGTTGCTGATTGAATTTCAGTCTTCTTTCATTGAAATTGAGTCGAAACTGTGTCAAAATTGCCTTCAGAATGGCTTATTGTCTCCAGCGTAGTCCAATGAAGGACACAGTGCACTTCTTGCATAGATCCAGTGCGATTCAGCGTATTGTCTCTAACTGCTACCTGCACTGATCCCTTGAGGGTCAGTTTCCCATCTAGGAACTGAAAGTTTTTTGCCAATTTTCTCTTGTTTGAATGAGTCGCTGAATGTCAATGATGTTTTGTCTCTAAAAATGGTTTTTCATCTCCTTACTTTGGCCCTACTTAGACTAGGATTGAGAAATGTTTCTTATGTATTTACTTTGTCATTTTCAATCTATAGTCGAAATTTAGTTTTGGTCTATTGATCTTTAGTGAAAGAAAGTGTCTTAAAATCATATTTTCCTTCGAAAGTTGAATGGTTGTCAAATCTTCATTCATGAAATATCGATTGGTTAATATGTGCATATGATTAGTATTTTTGTTGAAAGTGTCGTAATTCCTCATTTCTTTGAAAATGAAAGTGTCATTGAGTATTCCTTTCTGTGAAAAGAAATTGTGCAAAATCGTCATTTTTATGAAAAGAGTTTGTTGATCGTTTGGGCATTAGTTTTCCTTTTTCAATCATTCACATAAAGGGAAATTGAAAAGAAATGCATGCATCTTGCATTGAAAAGAGTTTGTATGTGCTAAAAGGAATGGTGTAGGGAATTTGCATTTAGATTATGCTCTTTGCTCTTTGTTCAAAAGAAATCTGATTGCTCTATCCCTAAGTAGCTAAGATTTTCATTGTTAAAACTGAATGGAAAGAATGCTTATCACGATAGTTGCATTCCTAGGAATTTCAGAAAACATCACATGGTGAACTTGAAAGACAAATTCCTAAGCAAGATCAACTTAAAATAAACATCAATTTACGTAATGGACCATTGTCATTAACGAAGACACTTAGTGGTTCGAGGCTAGAGACATGTTTTGGCATCGTAAAACAAAGAAACTATCACTAACTTGCCTGCAATACATCTCGAGTGTGATACTTCATTCCATGTACGTGAGTATATCATAGCTCGTGCACGTACCTTCAAGTATATAGGGCGGTGTTACAATACGTAAAGTATATGGGAATGCTCTCACTGTGTGGTTTTGCATTAGACAATGCTTATATGGACTAGGCCTCCACATACCTTCGGGTATATATGGGAGGATAACACTAGGTTGCTATCCATCCTTAAGTAACTGAGTCGACCGCCTTGCAAATGTGATGCACCAAACACAACATTTGGGGAGATTACCTTACTGTACTTCTTGGTTCGCTAGGAGGTATTCTGCAGTTCACAGTTGCCTGGTAAACCTTTTGCCTAGTTACCCCTTTTTGTTTATTTATTTTTTATAATAAAATTAATCAACAATCATGGAGGAACATTAACCCATACCCCAACATTCACAGAGAATAACGAGCCAACCGCCTTTACCTCCCAAAGTGACACCAATTCGGACAAAGTGGTCTCATTTAACTAAGTCTAGTACATCAAGAACTCCTACTTCTTCATCCGAGTTACCTGAAACATCTATTTTGGTAGCTACAGAGACTCCAGTTACTCCGACTATTTCTGGTACATTCATTCCTAAAGAAGAAGTTTCACAATTACCTGAGGACATTAGCATTGATCCTAGTGAAATAGTTGCCGAGGTTGTCCAACAACAAGTTGATACTTAACTTGAAATTGTTCAACAAGAAATTTCTTATGAACTTGAATTAGTTCAACCAAAATTAGTCCAGAATCTATCCCAGTTCAAATAGAAGTTACATCTGAAACTGAAGTTGTTCAAGAACCTCCCTTTGAAACTGTTCTTCATTTACCTGAACATCTGGAGTTCGAATTTTGACACTCAGAAGTTGTTACCCTTCATACATCAGTAATTGTTGAAACTACACTTTCATCGACACCAGAAATCATTTAAGGACCTAACAATCAAGTTCTTCCACCAAATTTGATTTCCATAGAGGAGGAATTAGTAGAAGATTCCACACCTGGAACCTCGTTTCACTTTGGAACTGGGTTTTATCTTTACCCTACTACTCCTGATTACTTTGCTTCATCTGATCCTACTTCCTTTCAAGTAGCCATCGAATCTTTAGGACAACTTTTGGGCTAGTTAACTATGGATGAACAAACATTAACATCCCATACTGTATCATTTGATGTAGCGACAACAGAATATTCTGTTGTAACTCCTTTCATATTTTCTACCACACCTGAGTCGCACCTGTATGGTGAATTATGTCCCGATTGGTTACCAATCATTATTAGGAACCCACTCAAGGGTTGCTTTTGCACCATGGTCATCACCCATGTCAACCAGAATTTTACCTAGTTCTTCTCTAATAGGAACTCAACAGTTTGATCCTACACATTAGTATCAGGCTGGGAAATCTAGTCAACAAAGACCTATGTATCCATTAAATACTGTATTGCCACCATATGGAGAGAAATATGCTTATTCATCATATCCTCCTTATCCCGTAGGACAACCATATGGTAATTTCCCACAATATTCAAGTCAACTTGGAATTAGAGTTTGTCAATGTAAACCAGCAATTCCAACTCAACCATGGCTTGTGTATCCAATGTAAATTATGTCAACTATTCCTACTACAACTATTGTTACTACTATGCCACAGTGACAAGCTCAAATTGTTGTATCTCAACTGTACAAACTGATCTTTCTCCCTTGCAACCACAAGTTTCAAGTCAAGAGGTTCAAGTTTCTCAAGTTGTTATACAACAACCACTTATTTCTGGAGTTCAACAACAACCTCAAGTTAGTATACCTTTATTTGGACTGACCCAAGCTTACATTGGTATAGTTGATTCACAACCTATTCAACCTTTCATTGCTAGGCAACAACAATTAAGTCCACAACAGTTAGTTCAACAACCGTGCCTGCCACAATTCCAACAACCCCAATTCCAACAGTTCCAACCTCAATTTGGACTTGGTTCACAAGCTCAACCTAGTTTTGGTCAATATCAAGCTTACCAAGGTCCTGGGCAACAAGGCTTTGCAGGTTATCAACAACCACCTTATACTGGTTTTTTTCAAGAAACCATACCAAGGTTACCAAATGCAGATGCCATATGTTGGTCTGCAAAGACCTATTACATAGGAAATTCCATCATATCCTGGGTATGCTCAACCTGACTTGAATCGACAGTTTCCATTCGTAGCAACTTTTGAATTACCAGATTGAAACTGGGTCACCAATTATCCAATATCATATTCACCTTGGTGGCTAGTAATTCTGCATAAGTTACCATCTGATATTCCGAAGTTTAATGGAAATCTTGGAGAAGACCCATTGAATCATGTTACGACCTTTCATTTATGGGGTTCATCCAACACTTTGAATGATGATTCAATCAGACTTCGTCTTTTCCAAAGAACACTTACTGGTCCAGTTGCTAAATGGTACATTGAATTACCAAGAGCTTCTTTCGGTAACTTCACCACTTTAGCCACTACCTTTTTGACCCACTTCTAGTTATCTATCAGATACGAGACTGGAATGGAGCTCTTGACAAAATTTAAATAGACTACTACTACCCATATATTAGATCATATTCATGAGTGGCAGCTTTGTCGTTGAATGGTTAAGACATATGTTCCCGATCAGCTTTTAGCTGAGTGGTTCATAAAGTCCTTATTTCCATCAATCACCGAGGATGTGGCAAAAGGTGGAGTTGTCATAGAAGAGCAAGTTATTGCTCATGCCCAATATTTGGATTTGATTTACATACAATCTGGCATGCTCTACAATAAAATTCCCAATGCACCTAGACCACCTTTCACTGTTCCACCATCTCCACAATCGAGTAAGGACTTTCGTGTTGGCGATGATGTGATCGGTTCTTCAAGCACACAGATGGCAGGAAGACCATATGGTCAAACTCTTGTTGTTTCCAATAAAGCTATAAATGCATCAGAAAACACTCATGCCTCAGAGATTAATACCGTGTCATCTGATAAAGGAAAAAATCCAAAGCAACAAGGAGATAAGGAAAAGGGAAAGAATAACAAAAAGAAACAAGACAATTCCTCTACAGAGAAATCATCTGATTCCTCCACCGCAGCCAGGAAACCTCGTTATCCATGTTTGATATCTAATGACGAGCAATATACAAGAGATTTTCCACATCGCTCTGAGGTCTCTAAAATTTTAAAGACTTCAACCACATCAACAATGTTGACAGATCTGTTTCCAACCATAGAGACACATTTGGTTGCAACTAACCATGCTTCCACATCCCAAGTACTCATGTTATCCATCACAAATCCACAAAACAATGTTTTGGTTTCAACAAGAAACAAATATTATGGAAATCCGTTGTCATCGAATAATTAGGCCACTGATCAACCTAGTACTTCAACTTTGACTTCATTTGAAGTTGTTCCACCAATTGTACCTGGATTGACAATAAAACCACCAAAGGGACTTGTGCACAAATCAACATTCAACCCTCGTGCCCAAGCAGATCAAACTATAATATAGTGGAAGATCTGGCTCAATCATCTTCCGATATGTCGACACTCGAGGTGTTGCAAAATTGTCCTTCCCAAAAACAAGCTTTATTTTCAGCGATAGGTGGAGTAGATCCTATGGCTTCAAATCTTGTGGTTTTTAACCATGCGGGATATTCACTATAGTTACCAGTGCAATTAGCTTTCCTAATCCAAGTAAAAGCTCCCAATAAGAATGTTCACCGAACTATTATTTATGAGGAGACATATACTTGCATTATGTCCATGAGCTGCTGGAAAACACTTGGTTCACCGCCATTGTCATGATCACTAACTACGTTAAAAGCACTTGATGGAAGAACATATACTCCATATGGGATTTTTAGTAACCTGCAAATTGAACTAGGGGTCAAGATAGTTACTGTTGAAGTTGAGGTAGTTTACGGACTCCTCGATTACAACATTTTACTAGGAAGGCCTTGGGTATATTCTATGGCTACTATCGTGTCCATGTACTTTCGTACAATTGCATTCCCTTTCAAGGGTGAATTCACAGCCATTGATTAGCTAGCCTTCTTTGCCAATAGTTCATAGGCTACAAGAAGCATTCCGTTGATACATGGACCCCCACTATCACTTCAAAGTGTTGGAGTAGGTCTCCTTAAAGATCCTTCCCTAATGGGAACTTTCACCCTCCCATCACCATCTGGTTTGGCAAAAGTGGCAAGAGTAGAGACTTGCAACATGATTTCTTCTACATCATCTGATTTTATGAGGATTTCCAACCACTTTGAAATTGATGGTCATAGTGAGGTGTTGTCATTAAGCCCCATTGAATCATCATAACAATCAATCTTTTAGGCTTGTGCAGCAAACCCTAATCCGCACTCAACAATTGTATGGGTAGATAGATTGTCAGAATATGGTACCTCTTCTGATCCTTTTTCACGTATACATTCTACGGATGAAGGAATCATCAAATGAATGATAATAGGAGAGGCACCGTGGGAGGATTATCATCATTGTTCCCACCTTCTAGATGACATTGAAGATTATTCAAATGAACTAAATCACTCATCAATCTTTGATTTCTTGTCAAATTCTATAAATACTGTAGATTATGAGCGTACTTTGTCAAACATAGAAGAAACAATTTCTATAAACATTTCGACCAAGCCTAACATTATAGAAAACATTCATGTCATAAAATCTTGTTCTCCATTGGAACTTGATAATTACTGTGCTCTGTTTCACGAATTTAGATATATTTTTGCATGGGCCATCTTCACTCCAAGCAGCAAGTTAATGAGTTTTAGAGGGATATGTATTGGACGATCGACAAATAGTATCACTGAGTATAGCGCGTTGATTGAACTCCTCTCTGATGTCATTTCACTTGGCATATGTCAAATCATCATTAGGCTAGACTCACAACTTGTTATCCTACAACTTACTAGTGTATATACCGTCTGAAACCCAGAAATTCATCGCATGATCCTTAGATTTTGTATTTTGAAAAGGTATTTTTAGTTTATTCAATATCAGCATATTTCCATAAATCTAAACACATTAAATGATTCTCTAGCGAATTATGTGTTAAATAGACATTTACGACATATGTAAAGTAAATATTTTCAATTCACATCTTCATTTGAATAGGATTGCATCACTTAACCATAATAAAACTCTGAAAGTAAAATAGATAGTTTTATATAATGTTTTACAAACAGTTTTGGTCCAAGAAAAAAATTGGTCATCTAACCCAAAAAACTCAAAAATGTATGCAGAAAATATCCAAGTAGACTAGTGTTGCTCATGATAACAGGTCACAGCCTGTGCTATCATGCGTAGGAGTCTTATCCAACAACTTGGCACACCAATGGTGTGGCTTTGCACTCGCATAGATAACTCCTCGATCTGAACATTTGGAATACCTAGGGTCAAACCCTCTATATGATCCTGTAGCTCAGCAAATGTCTTTGCTAAATCCAAGTCTCAGAGAACTGCTCTCCCAACATCTCTCTGTACTGGCACACCTGCCTCTTATTGGTGTCTTGCAGGTTGAACTGGTACAACATCTATATACATATAAAAATGTTTGTTTAGTCTTGGAAATAATAAAAAAACACAACAAAAAAAAAGTAGAAACTTTAAAGACAAAAAAAAAAGTTTGGTCAAACAATTTACCAATAGCACTCCACTGCACTCCAACCGGTAACATTAGATCTGGATTTACCATGGAAATCCATTCCTGAATATGGATATTTTGCGAAGGCCATGTCTTTTCGGTCAAACCACTCAAAGAAAGCAGGAGTAAACGAGATCAATGACTGGCTAGCATGCTTAGCCATAAGATCTACCCACCTCTAAATCCATGGGTCTTTAGGTCCAGGTACTCTCAGTGAGATGAGTTGTGGCTGCATGAGTGGAGTTCTCTCCAAGGAAAAATAAATCAAGATTGACCCATAGCTAAACAAATTTTCCTTTCCATTCTTTACCTTGGTCAGTTTTCCTTTCATGGATGAAAGAACTGCCTCACACCAATTGAACACTTTTGGCTCCAAACACTCTAAAGCATACTGCATATATGGCCTGTTTTCCAAGTGTAATGTCACGCTTCTAGCCAGTTTGGCAAGGGTAAAAAGGATCGTTCTCAAAGGTAAATCACTAACATCCCTTATGTTAATATTTCCGTCTCTGCTAGGTTGAGCTCCTTCCCGGCAGAACTGTCATATATAGTCTCTTACTGATTCACATCCTCTGGTAAATCCTGATAGTGAGATGGGGGTGCCTCATCTCAATAGTCTAGTCAGAAGGTAGATGTCATTGATGGTAAAAGGGATCACTTTGCCCCTAATGTGAAATACTTGATCGGTAGGATCCCAAGAATGAACAAGGAACTGTAAAAGCTCAATCTGTTGTTGCATGCTAGATAAGTGAAAATACTTGAGTAACCCACAATTCCTTAGGGCATCAACTGTTCCCTGATTATTTAGGGCAATCATATATTGTTCTTCATGCTCTCGTTCTCTCCATATAATCACCATTTTGATTCAATGAATGTCTGCAATGCAACCATTAGAAAAATTAGGATATATTTTTTGCAAAAAACAGTGGAAAATTTGGGAGAAAACAGCTGTCAAAATTTGGTTTTTTTGTGCCCATCGCACCCCTCCCTTAGAGATAGTGCACTGCAATGCATACAACCTTCTAGGTGTGTGTAATGCAATGCTCCTTTCGATGTTGAAAGGGTGCACTAATCCAGAGTTCAAAATATGAAACCCTAGGGGCCTCAACAACCCAAATTTTTTGCTTAAAACTGGAAACAAATGGAATAAAATGAAAGAGAATAGAGATAGCTCCTACCTGGTCTGAATGGCATGAGAAATGGTCCACTGAATCCTCCACAATCAGCTAGTGAACTTTGAGGTAGAAAACTTATCCAGAGCACCAAGTCAAAGGGTAAAAGTGAAATGGTAAAAATGAATGATAAAACTTGTTTTTATGTTTATTTCTTGCATGTTAATCAAGTAAACATTAGTTTTTATTCATTTTATCCATGAAGAGGTACTTTTAATCCACTTTGATGGAGTTTTGAGCAGGTTTAACAGCTAAAAAGTATAATTTCATGTGCTCAAGTGTAAATTGAACATCTTTGACCACAAAGAAAACTTTTGTCTCCTTTTCGAGCTTTATTAAAAACGAAAAAGGAACCCCCTTGGAGTCCTCTTTAAACTATTTTCAGACTCTCTAGATATGAAAAGATTGTCAAGTGCCTGTCTATTCCAGCTCGTTAAAGGATTGGAAACGACATCTCCCTTATATTATTTTACGCTTTTTCAGACGAGAGATTATTTTACGAAAAAGAACTTGTGGAGTTTCCTTTTCGTCCCTTTTCAAACTCTCTAAACATGAAAAGGACCGAGTTGTCTTTATCATTAAACTTATTAAAAACATCAAATAGCAACAAACTTATCCATCTAGACAAGGTCAATTTTCACCTTTGCTAGCATTGTTGAAGCATCAAATAGAGATGGATTCACCCGAAGGGTGAAATTATACAACAAGCATATGTTATCCTCCTCAATCTTGATAAAAAAATAAAGAGGTACTGATCAGCAATGGCTGGGGAAAATGGAAAAAGCCAAGAAAACATTATGGTGGCAATTCGCTCATGAACATGACACTTTCACCTTATCAACGTGACTATGTGGGTTGGGTCTTTCATCTTGATGGTTATTACACAGTTGGTCTATCATACCATCCATTACTTTGTTGTGGGTCAATGCTATCAATTCATCTTAGTCTCGCCAACATGTTCAAGAGGAGTCGTTCAATTCAAACTTCATCCTTTGCAATACCATAAACCTTCATTTTCATGACCTCCATTCCTAAACCTTCTATCGTCAGTCAATTTCTCATCTCCAAAATCATTTATCTCGTTTCATGTCGTTGATTTGGGATACATCAAGGCTCTCCTACGACGAGTCGCTTCTTGTTGACATCAGCATATATCCAAGAAGTTGACTTAGAAACATCCCTTCAGTGCCTTGAATCTTGCATACATCAATGGCAGGTTTCTCGCTTCTGGCGATAGGTTGACTTCGTTGGCCTTTGACCAAAAGACTTTGTATGGTGTTAGACATCAAATCATTTATTCACACCATGTGAAATGTATTGTAGTACCTTGAGGGTCATTATCATTATCGGTGATTCCTCTCACATATGTTAACGGCTTACATCATTGGTTGGTAATTAGATGGTGTCTTCCCATGTTCGACTTCAAAACATCTATTCACATGGTTAGACTTGTACTTGAGTGAAAGATTGGATGAGATTGAAGACCTCAGATCTAGTTTCATCCATCTGGGCTACAATATTTTCAGGAATACTAAATCAAATGTACAGTGGCCTTACATTCATGGTCAACCATTCATGGGTCTATATCTATAGACGACCATATTCGTACATGTAATGAAAGTTTATAAGTTGAGCATGGGTATCCCTTCCCTTAGCTAGTTAATGAGGAAAATAAAATTATCATGATATATGTATTGTAATTGATGCAGGTTACCTTCCATTTCGAAACCTCCTCTCCTCGTGATAAATAATTTCACTCGACATATATATTTCTGACTTCATGCTTTAGGGGGCAACTGTTACAGATCCATTTGGGCACATCAACCCCAACTTATAGATCGATACTATTAGGGTCCATCAACCCCTAATGTAGTTGTTACATGCCCTAAACAAGTTAAACATGAGAATGCCTCACTTTCCAAGAAGTTCCATCACTGAAAACATCCAGAAACTGCCTCTAAGAAGATTAGTGCAAGTAGACCTTCATTAGGGTGTGCTGCAATGCAAACCATATACTGTTAGGGTGCTATGCAATGCACTTGGTCCCTCTTTGGCCTATGTTGGGTGAATTTGAGCGAATTTCTATGAAGGTTTGAAAGATTCCTTATCTATTGGATGCCTCTAGAAGTTTCTCATGGCTATCCACTCCTTTGAGTTCGCATTTGGATGAAGAAGGGAGTTAAGGAACATCAAGTCCCTTATCCCTTCTTCCATGGAACTAAATTCCAAATTTAGGAGGACATTAATTATCACCATTCATGGCATAACTTCCTTCATTCACCTATAAAAAGAACATTCATCTAAGTGATCAAGGGCTGGAAATTATTGAATTGTAGGGAGATGTTGGTATGAGATTTGAGTTGATTGCAAGTATTGTAATGATGTCAAAGTGTCTTGCTTGTTGTGAGGAGAGGATAGGATTGAACTAGAGGAGTGATGTTGAATCAGGCAAATTGGGTTGTAGCTCTTCCTTTCACTAATAAAGTGTTCAAAGCTTTTTCCAAATGCTTGTATTGTCTTTTGATGCTTTCATATGCTTATCATGTACTTGATTCCATGTTATGTTTAATCAATAGATCATTATCATATGCTTTGATGGGTTCTTGTTTATGTCTGTGTGCAGGTACTTCTCAAGCGGCTTAAGTACAGGAAGAATCAACGAAATCGGTCAAGGGAGATAAGGGACAAGTGGAAGCTACAAGTAGGTTCTCTATTCTCTTATTTTATCTATTGTTTATAGAAAAGGTAGAGAATGCTTTGTACTGTTGTTTCTAGATTAAGCTACTAGTCTAGAGGGATTAAGCACTTATCCAAGAACACTAAAATTTCCCAAAACACATACCTCCAGGTGAGAGTTGGGGCGATGTGAAGTGGTAGTCTCATGAAGGCTAAAATAGGGGCAAGATCCTTGAGGCACCCAACCTCTTTGATTAGGCCTTGCTAGGGGAGACCTGACGAGGAGTAGCAGGACTGGCTGAGTGGGCAGAGACAGATGTGGATGGAGCAGCAAAGAAAGCTACAATGAAGGAATCTCAGGACAATGTAGATCTATCCAGGTGCAACAGTGCGAGAAGCACACGAGTGTTGCACTAATGCAGGATAACATAGAGAGGTGTGAATGGTGCGTGATGCATGGAGTGTTGTAGCAGCTCAGAGGTCACAAAGGGAGCACTTGTCAGCATCAGAGGGTGTTTCTAGCCCAACAGAGAATTCAGTTGGGAGATTTTTTGTTTCTAGTGTTGCTGGAGCAATAACACTTGGGAGAAGTGTTGCATGCAGAACATTCCAAGGTTCAGGATCAGGTTTGAGTTGAATGCCTTTCTTGTTGAGACGAAGTGTTGAAAATAGCAACAAGAAATCCTAAAAATAGCACTGCTATAAATAGCAGTTCAGGTACCAGTGTTGGACATAGAAACAAGGAATGAAAAATGAAAGTGCTAAAAATAGCATTGCTACAAATAGAATTTCGGGATGGATTCCAATTTTAGTTAGTCTCTAAACTAAAATTGAGAATTAAAATTCGAATTTGATCTTAGCAGTTGTTTGCAAAATAATTAATTAATTCACCATGAGTTAATTAGTTGTAGAAAATCGAACATGAAGTCTATGTGAGGACATGCAACAGTTTCTCCATTAATTGAGGAATTTATCCATCAGTTAAAGAGATAAGGCTGAGTTGTAATATTGAGTTGTAATTAATTGGCTCAGTTAACTAATTCAAGTCCATTTAGATTAATTTAAACAATTTATTGAATTAATTGTGAGTTCAGTTAGTTAATGCATGCATGCATGTAACTGTTGCACTTCAAATAACTGAATATTCTCTCATAAATAACTCAAGCATGCCAGTTCTATCAAAGACCCAGTTGAGATCAGAAGAGGGACAATGTACTATCAGTTGGATGAAATTTTCCTATAAAGGAAACTCATCCATGTAGAAGGAATTATCTCCTTCAGGTTTGTGCAGTTATTTTTGAGCCAAGTGAGCAGTGTGAGTTGGGAATTCACACAAGTGGAAGCACTAGACCCCAAGAAAAACTGCACAAGGAGATAGGAGGCTTGGAGGGAAGAGGAGAAGGTTGTGAGAGCCTTTGACTATCTATGAGCAGTATTGTTTGATTGCCGAGAGAGCAGGATAGATTGAGATTTGATTATTTCTATAACTTGAACAAGATTTCCACTTGTATGATAATACAGAGATTAGGGTTTTAGGCTGAGGCTTTCCTTGGGTTATTTCTTCTGTGTTATGTGTGATTGATTTATCATTCTCTGTTATATGTGTTCTCTTGATCTTGCTCAATTTGATTAAGCTTCCGCAAAGTGTTGTAGAAGTAGATCTTATATTGTGTTTTAGTATATTGCATAATCTGTTGATCTACAGTGGGAATTTCTACATGGTATCAGAGAAAAGGTGATCAAAGTAGAGAATAGTATACAATAAGGGAGAAGTTTGAAGTTTAAGGTTCTTGAATATAGAAAGTGAGTTCTTATCAACGGTTTAAGACTCAAGTATGCCCTTGATGGCAGCTCGAATTATATAGCTTGGAAGGATCGCATGGAAGTAGTATTAGAGGATAATGGTCTAAAGGACTTCATTGATCAAGAAGTCCCCAAGCCAGTAGCAGCTAATGCTACAAAATTGGTGGAATGGAAGAAATGTGTGGCTAGAGCAAGGAGAATCCTCTTGGAGGGAGTTTGAGATCACATAGTCTCGAGTCTCCATGGGAAGGAGACACCATTTTCGAGGTGGAAAACATTCAAAGATCTATATCAAAATAGCAGCAATCAGAGGAAGTTGGTGCTAAAAGACAAGCTTCAAAAAATCAAGTGCGAATAGGGCAACATGATCTCTACATATCTGAACAAGCTCACCAACTGTAGGGATGAGCTTGGAAGTGTAGGGATCATGACAATCGATGATGACATGGTGAGTCTTTCTCTTCTCGGTCTTCCTAAGAGCTAGCATAGCTACCAAGACTCAGTAAATGGAAGAGAGAAACTGCTAGATTGGGAACAACTTTGGTCAGATCTGATGCAGGAGGAGATAAGAAGAAGCCCCAAAGATGGTTCTTCATCCAAGGAGGATGAAGAAAACTGCACCTTAGTGAGTAAGGAAAATAAAGAGAAGGAGAAGGATTCTCATCCCAAATTGAGTTCTTCCCATGGTGGGAAGAATTTTGACAAATTGACAGTGCGATGCTTTCATTGTCATGAGGTGGGCCATTTTGCTACAAATTTCCCACTGAAGAAATCCAAAATGGGATCCAAGGAAGGATCTGAAGGTGAGGCATTGGCGTCACAGTTCGAGTTGGATTTCACCCTCTTCGCATGCATGGTTTCATCCATGGTGGGATGTGGTTGGTTTCTTGACAGTGGAGCTTCTTTCCACATGACCGGCAATAAGAGTTTGTTCAGTAACTTGGATGAGAAAGATCTCTAGATACTCATAGCGATGGGTAATGATGAAAAATATAGTGTCTTAGGTATAGGCATGGTTGGTTTTCATAGGGAACATGGAGCTCGCATTACCTTGACCGATGTCAAGTATGTACCAGAACTTAGGAAAAATTTGGTGTCGATCGCAATGCTGGAAGACAAAGGCTATGATGTAGTCTTCAGTAAGGGAAAGGTTTTCCTTCGACACATCACAACTAGACAGGTGAAGCAGATCGATTCATGAGTCAAGAACCTGTATTCTCTTGAGGTTCAAGATGCATGCAAAGCCTTGAGGAGCAAGGAAACTAATGGAGACTTGGTGGTTGAGAGGGAGAGTACATTACCTCTCAACATGTAGTGCCAAAATAAGTCTCAAACAATTTTGGAGGAGCCACAATTGTTGAAGCAGCTTCAGGAGGTTGTGGAGCAGCCACAACTGGAGAAGTTGAGAGGAGATCGGGTGGAGGCATCCACTCATGCAGAGACCTCCAGTAGGGGTAAATTTCCATCCAAGTGGGCAAAGGGAGCACATGCATCCATGCCTTTAGGTAGGAGGTGGGGCGATGTGGAGTGACAATCCCAAGAAGGCTAGAATAGGGGCAGGATCATTGAGGTACCCAACCTCTTTGATTATAACTTGCTACGAGAGACCCAATGAGGAGTAGCAAGACTAGCTAAGTTGGTAGAGATAGATGCAGATGGAGCAGCAGAGAGAGCTAGAGTGCAGGAATTCCAAGACAGTGCAGAGCTAGCAGGCTACAACAATGCGAGAGGCACAAGAGTGTTTCACTAGTGCAGGATGGCACATAGAGGTGTGCAATGGTGCAAGATGCATGTAACAGCAGCTCAAAGGTCATAGAGGGAGAACTTGTCAGCCGCAGAGGGATCTTTAGCATCAAAGGGTGTTTCTAGCCCAATAGGGAGGTCAGTTGGGAGATTTTTTTTGTTTCTAGAGTTGCTAGAGCAACAACACTAGGGAGAAGTGTTGCATGCAGAACAATCCAAAGGTTTAGGATCGAGTTTGAGTTGAATGCCTTTCTTGTTGAGAGGGAGTGTTGAAAATGGAAACAATAAATGCTAAAAATAACATTGCTATAAATAGAATCTCAGGTACCAGTGTTGGATATAGCAACAAGGAATGAAAAATGGAAATGCTAAGAATAGCATTGCTATAAATAGCATTTCGGGATGGATTCCAATTTCAGTTAGTCCCTGAACTAAAATTGAGAATTAAAATTAGAATTTGATTTTAGCAGTTGTTTGTAAAATAATTAATTAATTCACCATGAGTTAATTAGTTGTAGAAAATCAAACATGAAGTCTATGTGAGGACATGCAATAGTTTCTCCATTAATTGAGGAATTTATCCATTAGTTAAAGAGATAAGGATGAGTTGTAATTAGTTGGCTCAGTTAACTGAGTCAAGTCCAGTAAGATTAATTCAAACTGTTTGTTGAATTAATTGTGAGTTCAGTTAGTTAATGCATGCATGCATGTAACCGTTGCACTTCAGATAACTAAATATTCTCTCATAAATAACTCATGCATGTCAGTTCTATCAGAGACCCGGTTGAGATCAGAGGGACAATGTACTATAAGTTGGATGAACTTTTCCTATAAAGGAAACTCATCCATGTAGAAGGAATTATCTCCTTTAGGTTTTTGCAGTTATTTCTGAGCCAAGTGAGCAGTGTGAGGTGGGAATTCACACAAGTGGAAGCATTGTACCCCAGGAAAAACTGCGCAAGGAAATAGGAGGCTTGGAGGGCAGAGGAGAAGGTTGTGAGAGCCTTTGACTGTCTATGAGAAGTGTTGTTTGATTGCAGAGAGAGCAGGATAGCTTGAGAGCTGATTCTTTTTGTAACTTGAACAAGATTTCCACTTGTATGATAATACAGAGGTTAGTGTTTTAGGCTAAGGCTTTCCCTGGGTTAGTTCTTTTGTGTTATGTGTGATTGATTTCTGATTCTCAGTTATATGTGTTCTCTTGATCTTGCTCAATTCGATTAAGCTTCCGCAAAGTGTTGTAGAAGTAGATCTTGTATTGTGTTTTAGTATATTGCATAATCTGTTGATCTATAGTGGGAATTTCTACAATAATGGAATCATTTAAATGAATGATTGGCTCATATTTCTTTTTCACAATCTTTTGAAAGAAATATGATTTATAAGGTATCCCTTTTGACTTCGTGAAGAGTTCAAATGATGAAGTTCTTTGTAATAGTAGATATAACATAGTGTTATCTTGGGGCCTCACATTTATATTATTATTTTAGAAAGTTTTATAAAGCATGCATATCCAGGAAATAGATTTGTATACGATGTAGTCAAGGACTCAGACTTGTAAATACATATGGTAAAAATTGGGAATTGTGAAACTATGGGTACTTGTAGAATGTGACCAACAGAACTATGCACGGTAATTCATATACTCTTGTTCCATATTATAGACAAATATTTGTAATTAATTTGAACAATGGGGAGAGCCATATTAGCACTAGAAGATGGAAAATGAAATGTAACATCCCTAGGTTAAAAATCCACGTAATAAAGTTAATAAAGGCAAAAATAATAACCAAGGTCATGGGAAACTTATTCCAAGCTGAATGTTGGCAAAAACATCTTAGTGTGGGTGTTCATTTGGTTTATTATGGCTAAAGGAAATTGGTAAAGGCAGTTGAAAAGGCTTTGGAAAGGAAAGAGGAATTTATTGCCATTTTATTTATGAAAATAAAGGATATTAGGAGAAAAGGAAGGTGAAAGGTCATAGGTTGCATGTGAGGAGAAACATGAATGAAAATCGTGGAAATTGAAGAAAATAGAGGCCTCATTAATAAAAAGGCTTATGAGGATTAGTTCACAACCTTTTGTCATTTTTTGCTTGGATCTCTCTCTCTACTCTCTCTCTCATACTTTTAGACACTTAGAGCATTCTTGGAGCAATCTAGCATTGGTGGAAGAAAAGCTAAGCAAGGACAAAGAAAGAAAAGGGAAGAAAAGATCAAGCAGGGAAGTGTGGGATCTATTGGCTACAATGGAATTACTTGCAGGTAATGAGTTGCATGTATTATTTCCTTGCTATTTTTGGCATGCATGGTATATGCATGTGTGTATTTGGTTCTCTTGTTGTCATTGGCATTGGTCTTGCTAGGTGTGATAGTGGTTTTCAGCGTTGTCTTTCCCTTTCTGGATAGCCATGGTGTGATGGGGTTTCTCTTACCTGGTTAAGTTTAATTTCCAGATGGTTTCGAAACAAAGTGGGATGCCCTCAGGGAGAAACACAAGGCCCAGGAATTCCTGGACTAGTGAAGGTGGGATTGTGGTAAAGTCGGATTGGGTATGCCCTCATTTGGACTAGGAATCCTCGACAGGTGAATGGAGAGATATACAATAAAGCCTAGAAGGTTGAGCCTTGTTGGGCAGAATCCTCGACCATTAAATGGTAGGATATACGGTAAAGCCTAGAGGTGGAGATGGACAAATTCATCACATTTTAGGTGGAGATATCTAAAGGAATCCATCCTTTTATAGGCCTAGTGATCCCTAGACCATTATATGGTGGGATTGCAGTAAAGCCTAATAGTATATGTTTTCTTGTTTCGGCCTAGGAATCCCTTGGTGGTATTGCAATAAAATATGGTTGTATAGATGAGGCCTTGGGCCTAGGATTCCCTTGGTGGATTATAGTTCTGAGGAAGCCCTGGTTTTTTGTTGTAAGTCCCACATTCATGCTTGGAACATGGCACAAGGGTGATTGACTAAAACAAACATTTGGTTCAGCCAATCTATGGTAGAGTGGTACGTGGAAATACCTGGTTTGGTTTCATTTTTCATATGTTAATAAGAGCTCTTTTCCATCTTGTGTATTATGTGTAGATGTGTTTGTTATTATGTGGTTATAATGGTTGTTCTATCATTGTTATTTTGTCAGAGGAAGCAATGATCAAGCAAGGAAAGGCATGATAAGGAAACTAAAATAGGCTTCATTGCAGGTATCGACTTGCATGTGTATTTTCCTTACTAGATTTGGCATGCATGGGATTGCGTGTGTTTCTTTTCTACCATAACATGGGTTTTGCCAAGTGTGATAGTATTTTCAGCCTAGCCTTTCCATCTCATTCAGTTTGTGTGGGATGGCCAGATTGGTTCAAAGTCAAGTGGGGTGGATCTCTGAATTGAAAAACACATGGTGGTAGTGGTCCCCGAACTGGACTAAGGATGCACGAAGCCACTGGTCTAGTAACCCCTGAACTAAACTACGGGTTGCAGTAAAGACATATTGTGTGCCCCGGTGGGCCTAGGAATCCTTTCCAATTAATTGTGAGATATACAATAAAGCCAAGAGGTGGATTTTATCTTTGTTGGTCCTAGTGATTCCAGGATAGAATGCATGGTAAAGCCTAGACGGTTTGTCTTGGTGTAGGGCCTAGTGATCCCTGGATTAGACTACGAATGAATGGTAAAGCCTAAGAGACTAGGAGGCACCAAAATTCCTCACGGTGTAGGCAAAGAACTCTGGTGGCATCCACATTGATTGGTGTTTTTCATGTGTTTTATGACTCCCACATTCATGCTTAGAATATGGCACAGAGGTGATTGGCTAAAAAGAGACTTGGCTCAACAAGTCTATGGTCGGGTGGAATGTGGTAGTCCCATCTATGGTTGGTTGATTGTATTCATTAATGAGAAATTAATTTTCTTGAATTTCATGTGTAAATGTATTGGTGTGTATATGGATTTTGACTGTTGATATGTTTATTGTATTTCTGGTCCTATTAAGTTGGTTAGATGTACATTTTATGGTAGCAGTTATGTTTGGCTCTCAACATGTTTTTACTTGTATTTAAATGGATATTGTATCTATGACCTAGTAAGTGATAAGACAACAAAAGACATGATTAAATAATGCTTCATGGAAATTCTTAGATACATATGCAATCCCTACACTTAATTCTGTAATTTACACCTGTAGGTTACATGTTGACAATATGTTTGATGAAATGCCTATCATGTCTAATAGGGGTCTGGTTAAGGTCTTGATCAAATATTTACTTTTGCAACATTATTTCCCATTCTAGGAAGTGGCTTGGCCTCAAGTGGCTTAATTCTTGGGGTCAATGGCACAAAAATGGCAAGTTTGTTCCATAGTTTCTGGCAGGTAGGCTTATGAGAGCGACTTTAGGTCTTTGGTCGCCCTCTTTCCCATAGCATTAGATCGACTATGGCCTAAGATGTCCAGAACATCAATGAGGCCCAGGGACAGGCTGTTTGAGTGGTTAACTTGTCTCCTTAGGGTTTTGTTGATGATGTTGGATGAATGTGTTTGATGTTATGTTAATTCCACTTCCTTAAGGTCACCTATGAGGTAGAATATGATCATAGTAGCCTCTTGTCTCATGTTTACCCCAATTGGCAAGGTTACTTGGGTGGATGTGGGAGGAGGGTGTTACACAAGTGTTGTTGCTGGAGACGAATTGATCTTGTAGCAATATGAAAAGGTCATGTAGCTATACAAAATTTAAGGAAATGAATCTCCAATGTCTTCCTGATGATTGGTTCTCCATTCTAGTGCTTTCAATTGTGGTCTTGTAAGGTAATTGCAGGTTTCTACAAGAATGTATTTCTTCATGTAGCAGTCATAAAAAACCTTCTATAACAACAATATCCTTTAGATAATTCTTCCAAAAAGACTTATAATTCATGATAAATCTATGGACAAGGATCAAAAACCTTGATTGTGGTGAAATTAATGAAAGAAGGGTTGAAAATGGGGATTTTTCATGGACAAAGATGAATTTTTGGATGGTGAAGTGATTAAATGTTGTGGAGGATGGATGATGGAGGTGTGGTAGACTTATTTCTTCATTCCCCCAAGGGAAACATAGGATCTGACCTCTCTCTTTATGCCAATCATTCTCCTGCAACAATTTTGGTCCCTCCTGTGGCATTATGGTTGCTCCGGTAGCATTTCAAGACAATCACCTGTAGTAGAATTATTTTATCCATATCTCTCAAGCAGTAGACTGGATTGACTTGAAATTTTTTGATCATGTTTCCAACATCCTTATGCACCTCCCAAAAAAAAATTTGGCCAATGGAAGCATGAATCTCGAGAAAAAAAAATGGTTGTAGGTGATGGATGTCCATTTCTCGAAAAATGTGCACTAGAATTTGTTGAAATTGCTTGAGAATGTTACCATCATCCATATGCATCTCCCCATGAAACATATTGGCTAATGGGTGTACGGTTTTTGAGATATGGTAAAAACAATTTTCTGCTCTTTGTATTTTAGCCTCCTATAGCAAAGCATAACCCTCCTGTAGCATTTTAGGACAACGAGGTAAATGAATGGGAAATGCTTGGAAATGATGGGTGGATGTTGGAAATGGATGAGGTCAATGGATTGGCATGGCCTTGGTCCCATTGGAGCACCTAAGAAAAGGAGGATCAAGCCCAAGTTTTACTTTCTTTGACTAGGCTTTTGATCAACTTTCCTTTTGGTAGATAGCTTGTTTTTGTTTCTTGCAGAGGTTGGAGAGCACCTGCATTCATCAAAGAGAGATACGTGGAGCAAAGAATTTTTTTCATTTTTTGTTTTTGTTTTTAGGCCTACTAGGTGTCTCAATCAGGTTTTCAACTAGTACGTTTTCCTAGGCACCTCAAAGGACGTTTTCACCTAGGATCATTTTGTTTTTCTCTTTTTCTTCTCTTTTTCCAACCGATTGGCTGCGTCGTTGAGGTTTTCAATCAATGAGCCAACCTCAGGTGCCTCAAAGGAGCTTTTCACCTAAGATTTTATTTTTCCTCTTACTTTTTCATTTTTTTAATTTCTTTTTTCTATCGTACTCTACTTGAAAAAACAAAATCTCTTTCAAGTATAGGAATACTTCCAGTGGATCCATGTGCACATCAAGACTATAACATCCCTAGTGAAATTACATGTAAAAAACTATAAGGCCACGGTGATGGGACATGTATTCCAAGTTGAATGGTGGGAAAAACATGCTAGTGAGTGTTCATTCAATTTATTATGGCTAAGGAAAATGGCAATGGCAATGGCAAAGGCTTTGGAAAGGAAAAATGGCTTTTATTGGCATTTTAGCTATGAAAATAAAGGAAATTAGTAGAAAAGGAAGGTGAAAGGTCACATGTTGCATGTGAGGAGGAAATTGAAGGAAAATAATGGAGGATGAAGGAAATAGAGGTCTCATTAATAAAAATTCTTCTTATGATCAATGGGTAGGCTTGGTGAGTGTAAGCTTGGTCAATTCAGTTCTGTTGGAGATCTCCTCTATTCTCTCTCTCATATTCTTGTACACTTAGAGTCTTCTAGGAGCACTCTTGGAGGACTGTGAAATATTTGGAGTTTTGGAGCAAGAAGGCAAAGGAAGAGCAAGAAAGTGTAAGAAGACATTAGGATCAACAACTACAGTGGATTTGTCTTGTAGTTAATGAGTTGCATGTATCTTTTCCTCACTAGTTTCGACATGCATGGCACATGCATTTGGTTTCTTGGTTATGTTTTTTCATTGGCACGGAGGATGGTTGGGATTGATAGTGGATTTTCCTAGCCTTTCCATTTCCTAGATAACCATGGTGATTGTGGATTTATTTCCTTGTTTTGTTTTGGTTGGTTCTCATTTTTCCTTAACTTGGGTTGAGTTATTAGTCCTGGAAGCCCTAGTTGGACAAAAACTCTTGAATCCCTGTAACAACTTGGGTTGAGTTATTAGTCTTAGAAGCCTTGGTTGAAAAAAAATTCTAGAAGCCCTTGGTGGGTTGAGTTATAAGTCCTGGAAGCCCTGGTTAGCCAAATGCTCTAGAAGTCTCGTAAAAGTTGTGGGTTGAGTTAATAGTTCTAGAAGCCTTGGTTGGAAAAACGCTCTAGATGCATGGGAAAGCATGGATAGAGACCAATCTGATGATGATTTTGTGATTTCTGACTGTGAGGTGGAATCACTTTTTGATGGGTTGAGGTGGATGCCCTATGGAAGCCCTGGGTGGTTTTGGATCGATGTGTTTTATGAGATCACACATTCATGCTTGGAATATGGCATGGGGGTGAATGACTTAAGAGATATTTGGCTTAACCATTCTATGGTCGGGTGGAATGTGGTAGTCCAATCCCAGGTTTGGATTTTGTATCATTAATGAAAGGTTATTTATCCTTGTATTTATATGCGTATTATACTAGTTTAAATGTGGATCATATGGTTGTGATTTCAGTGGTATTTTTGCTACTATTATGTTGGTTATGTATGTGCTTTATGATAGTGGCTATGTATGGATCTCAACATGTTTTTACTTGTAATTGAATGGACAATTTATCTATGACCTAAGAAATTACAATGCAGCAAATGGTATGATGGAACAATGGTTCTTAGCGATTCTTAGATAATTATGAGATCACTATGCTTAATTATGTTATTTACACATGTAGATTACATGTTTGTGATATGTTTGATGAAATTATTGCCATGGATAGTAAGGGTCTAATTAAAGGCTTGTTCAAATATTTGCTTTAACATCATGTTTTCCCTCTTATTTTACTATTCTGGAGATGTCATGAAATTCTGGGAAGTGACCTAGGATCTAGGCCTGAAAAACTGGCTTAAGTCTTGGGGACGCTAGCATAGAACTGGACAAAATAGTCCCTGGATGCTAGCATGCCAACAGCATGAGAGCATCTAGAGCCTCCTAGACACTGGCAGACCTATGTCATGAGAGTGTCCAGACGTCAAGTGATCAAAAAATTTAGTGGGACCCTGGGGCAAGCTGCCTAAAGTGTTGGGATGGTTCTCAAGGGTCCTAAAGATGGTGTGGAAGGCCTGTATTTTGTGCTTCTATCGATTCCATTTCCTTAAGGTCGCATAGAAGATTGAATTTGATCATAGTATCCTCTCAACGCATGTTTATCCCGGTTGGCTGGTTACTTGGGTAGATGTGGGAGGAGGGTGTTATAGAGTGGTATCAAAGCATGGCTCACCCCTTGGACTAGATGGGTTGTGTGTTGGTCATGCATTCATGTTAGTTGCATATGTGTTCCTTATGCTTGTAGTCCATGTGCTTGTTTCATTTTTCATGGTGATCATAATGGTTGTGGTGATGTCGCCATGTGAAGGTTGATGGTGTTGTTGTCAGATGTGTCATCATGAGTGTATGGGTGTATATGCATTGTTATGCGTGCCAATATGCATGCATTGCCATGGTTATGGTTATGCATGTATGGTAGGTCAGACATGCATTTTGAAGTCATTGTATACAATTAGGTCATCATGATGATATTAGTTTGTTATGATGCTGATATGTTGGCTGAGATAGAGCAGGAGATGCAAGTCATTAAAGTGAAGTTGCAACATTGGACCTCGAGGCAAGAGCATGTCGTCATACAAGTTTGTATATTGGGCATGCAGGTATGTAGGTTAAGGATTTTTGTATGAATTATGGTTATGTGTATTCCTTTCCTTATATTGATGTTATGTTTGCATACATGATAGATGCTAGTTGATTAGTGTAGTCATATCCACATGTGTCAGATAGTCATGAATGATTGTAACTTGTGAATGTATGCATTGCTATTGCTGTTTTAGATTAGGTAACTTGAGGATTATGTTATATGTTGTTGATGAGTATGTTATAGTTTAACTTCTTGTTGTTGTATGATAGTTAGTTGGATGATTAGGTTGCATGTTGTTGATGAGCAGGATATGTAACTTGTTGTTGTTATATGCTAGTAACCTGATGATTAGGGTTATTGCATTTAAGATCTTGACGTTATATGTTTTGTGTTAACCTGGATTGGCCTATGCAGATGGTTATGGTTATAATATGCAGGTATGAGCCAACATATTTATGATATTGTGTTGTACTGATCTAGATTTATTGTGCATATGTGACTGTTATTCTGAACGGAAAATGTTTATGAGTTTATGATGTGAACATGTTAGTTAGTTACTATCATGGATATTGTGTTCTTATTTATGGTTGAGTTGATATGTTGTGAAGTTATATTGTGCTAATCTAGCTTAATTGCATAGACAAGATAGCCTCCCCTGAGATACATTAAGGTATGAGCTTTCTTATGTCGTATATTTGGTGCTTGAATGTTTGATTATGACGTCTAGTTGATTAATTTAACATGGAATGCATGAAATTTGGTTGGATGTTTGATGAATTGCATAATATGAGTATGTGCTCAAATGATCTTGTTTTAAGATGATTGCAGTGACACATATGTGTTAATACAATTGATATGTACTTGAGTGTAGTAGGTGATAGTTGTAGCAGTATGTCTAATGACTACGAGTTGACTATGGATTATGACATGATTGTTAGTCTTGGTAAAGGTTGATTTCAAATTCATAGATATTATTTTCTTGATATTTGGAATGTGTGGTTGACATCTGTGAAGAGTTGCAAGAAACATGCTTGGTATTAGCATGACAAGGTAATAGTTGATGTGTTTATATAACTAATAGTTGGGTGATGTGACAACACATAGTAAGCTTTGATTCCAACAAAGTGAAAAGGTAAAAGAAAGGAATTGGACAAGAATTCCTTTGGCTATGTTTGGAAACCCTAATTCCAAACGAATGAGTGCCTTGCATACTGGAAGTTTTCTTAACTTTAATCTTGTCTGACATTATGTGGATATGTGCTAGATTCATGAACATGTACTTGACAGGTATATTAGCTAGTCTCTAGTTACAGGTGGATCTGTCAAGGGAATTGGAGTCCCTTAAGAGATGGCATGGATGTGTTCAGTTGTAGGAAATGTGTTTGTCACATCAAGGTAAGGTAACCAATGTATTGTTATGTTTATTTAAGCACTGATAGTTATGTATTGATGGTAGTATGATGCAAGGGATTGCATGGAAAAGAGACTGCCATGAAGTCATGAAGAAGGCTCAGCTTGGGCTTTCCATTAGAGGTTTTGGGAACAAGTGGGAATTGAGTCATTGTGTTTGTTGTTAGTCTTGTGCTTTTATTCTTTTGTTATTTGGTGAGCTTGATTTGTGGTCTTGTTTATGAAAGGTGCAAGGCCTTGCCACTTTGTTTGTGGTGTCGTACTATTATTGGCTTTCATGGTCTTATTCTTGTGCTTTGTTTTTAAGTTTTGAGTCTTGGGAATTGTTTGTGAAAGAGGAAATTTAGTGGGCTTGGGGAGAGTTGAATGAAATCCAGTAGATGATGTAAGACCTGGATGAAGTCAGTGCATGTATAAGGGCAATTGAAGGCAAGAGTATGATAGCTAGTTGGACTAGTTGGGTCCATTGGTGTAAATGGACTATGATAGGACATTCATGGGAAAGGTAATCAAGGAATGTAAGGTGAATGGATTTGAGCTTTCATATTCCTTATCTATGTTGGGAACTATTATTCTCGATGTTGCACATGTGTTGCATGCATAAAGGGAGTCTCCTAACCTTGACCTTATGATATCTAGTACTTACGTTATGATCATGATTATGCTAATGTCTATATGTGTATAAATGTATGTATGTATGTATGTCATGTCTGGCAGGGTCATCATAGATCATGATTATTTTATGCTAATGTTTATATGTACATATATATGTATGTATGTCATTGACTGACTAGATCATTATTATTTTATGTTGATGTCTATATGTATGTATGTGTATGTATCCATATCGTTGTCTCATAGGATCATGATTATTTATGTTAATGTTTTTATATATGTATGTATCTATTTATCTATGACACTATCCGATAGGGTCATCGGGGATCATTCTTGTGGAAGAATGATTGCTTATGTAGCTCAATGGCATGAAGAGGTCTTGATCTTATGAGAAATGAATTGGAAAGAGTAGCCCTGACAAATCTATGAGGTCAATATCATGTGGTTATGAGTTGATATTATGTGATTATATTATGTCTATGTTATGGGTAGACTACCGAGGGATACATTAGCGAAATGAAAGTAGTTTGGTTTGCAACATGCTAGGAAAACCATGGATAAGACAATGGAAGAAAGGTTGCTTGGTAGAGATAGTTTGGTTTTGGATATGTGGTAATATTGATGTGTATATGTTGTACATGTTTCATTTGTGATGTTGTGCGCATTCGGTGTTGTGTATATATAGTGTGTGTACATGTTGTTTATGCAATGTTATGCACAGGGTGGTACAAATAGTGTTGTGCGAATATTTCATATGCAGTGTTGGATATAGATGGTGCTATGTACATGTTGGATATGCGGTGTTGTGTACATATTGTATTGTGCACATGATGGATATATGGTGTTGTGTGCATATGGTGTTGTGCGCATGTTGGATATGCATTGTTGTGTACATAGGGTGCTATGTACATGTTGTATATGAAATGATATGCACATATAGCGTTGTGTGCATGATTGTACAAGTGGTGTTGTGAGCATGTGGTGGCGTGTACATGTTGTACATGTGATGTTGTGTGCATGTGATGTTATGTACATGTCCTGCATGTGGTGTTGTGTGCATGTGGTGTCGTGTACATGTCATGCATGTGGTACTATTTACATGTGGTATTGTGCACATGCCATACATGTTGTGTTGCGGGTATGTGGTACTATGTATGTGTATTGCGTAGTCATGGTACCATGACACGTGTATTCATTGTGTTGTACTATTTGTACATATATGTATTTTGTTATACATTAGGTGTATGTGTATGTATTGTGTGGTGGTGTACACTAGATGTAGGCGTATGTATGGTGTTGTGTTGTACACGGGGTGTAGATGTATGTGTGGTATGTCAGGTGTAGACGCATGTATTGCATGGTGTTGTCTATCATATGTGGTCGTATGTGTGTGATGCACACTATGTGTATGTGCACATGGTTGAGGAGAAGGTACTGAGTGTTTGTCAAATGTGGCAACTGATCTAGAGTGTGTATGGAATAAAGAAAAATGTAGAAGCTAAGGATTGATTAAAGGATAAGTATTAATATTTTATTTTAGTTTTATTATGTATGTGATTTATTATTCTAATCTATGATGATTACATGTGATCTATGATTCTGGTTTATAATGGTTATCTATGATTTATGATTATGATATATGATTGTTGTGTTTTGAAATAACCTAAGGTGATATGTTTATACATGATAATTTGGTCAAAGGTGCTAGTTTGACTTGTTGTGATAGGAGGCAAACATAATTGTAACTTATTGATAGGCCACCAATGAGGTATGATGTGAATTTATTTCAATTTATTTTAAATATAATGGAAATTATGTGCTTGGTATAGGAATACATAAATATGCCTAATTGAGTGGTCAAAATTAACTGCAAGAAATTGCATTAGAAAACGGAATTGGAAAATGCAACAGTATGCTGGTAAAACATTCGGGAGCAAGGCCATTATGGGACACTAGTACCCAATAGTGTCCATTGATATCCATGAGCATGCTATGACTAGTATGATGGTTTTAAGGAAGGGATATGCCTTTGTTTTTTGTATCTTTTGATGTGAGGAAGCCTTGCCAAGGGATGGATTGCCCGAGATGGGGGTGCCAATAGAACTTGGAAGGTGTGTGACTTCATGGAAAGGGGTGACCTAATTGCCCAAGGGACTATGTAATAGAGAAGGGAATACTGAAGATGATTTTTTTTTGTCATTAGCATTGTCAGATGGAATCAAATGCACATTGGAATTGTGCCATGGAACAATGAGTCGTAATTGTTCACTGAGAGGACAAGTGGCATGGGATAATAGCATTAGACATTGGATGTTGATTTGATTTTTATAGTGGATTATGGACTTCTTGGGAAGGAGGTGAATCCTGGTATTATTTTGAGGGTGGAGGTGTGAGCCTCTGGATTCCCTTGTTGATTAATACAAGCATCATATCATTTTATTTGTTGGTTGAGCAGATGTATATATGTGTATATTATTGTAAATACTGTATTGAGCTAGTTTATAAATCTCCATAGACAATATGATCATTTTTTGGGTGAATAAAATGTGTGTGTGTATATGTGGTTATTATTGTAAATATCGTAATGAGTTGTGTTATGACACTCCAGTAAATGGTATGTTTGTCATATTTTAGTAGATGGTCATTGTAAATACTGCAATGAACTGTGTTATAAAGCTCAATGGCAGTATGTTTTGTTTTCACAAATCTTATTGGTCAAGGGTGTCATTGAACACCAAGGAAGGTGTTCCCCCAAGGGGGAGGGTTCTATAACAACCCGGTGAAATTCCATGTAAAAAAATATAAGACCATGGTGATGGGACATCTATTCCAAGTTGAATGGTGGAAAAAACATCCTAGTGGGTGTTCATTCGGTTTATTATGGCAAAGGAAATGGAAAAGGCTTTGGAAAGACAAAATGGCATTTATTGGCATTTTGTTTATGAAAATAAGGGAAATTAGGAGAAAATGAAGGTGAAAGGTCACATGTTGCTGCATGTGAGGAGGAATTGAAGGAAAATAATGGAAAATGAAGAAAATAGAGGTCTCATTAATAAAAAGGCTTATGAGGATCAGTAGGTAGGATTAGTCAGTGTAATCTAGGTCAGTTCAGTTATGGTGGAGCTCTCCTCTATTCTCTCTCTCATACTCTTGGACACCTAGAGTCTTCTTGGATTACTCTTGGAGGAGTGTGGCATACTTGGAGTTTTGGATCAAGAAGGAAAAGGAAGAGCATGAAAGCACAAGAAGACCTCAAGATCAATAGCTACAATGGATTTGTCTTGTAGGTACCAAGTTGCATGTATGTTTTCTTCATTAGTTTCAGCATGCATGACACATGCATGTGGTGTCTTGGTTATGATCTATCATTGGCATGGAGGATGGTAGGTATTGACAATGGATTTTCCTAGCCTTGCATTTCCTGGATAGCCATGGTGATTATGGATTTATTTCCTTGTTTTGTTTTGGTTGGTTCTCATGTTTCCTTAGCTTGGGTTGAGTTATTAGTCCTAGAAGCCCTAATTGGACAAACGCTCTGGAAGACTTGTAACAATTTGGGTTGAGTTACTAGTCCTAAAAGCCTTGGTTGGAAAAATGTTATGGAAGCCCTTGGTGGGTTGAATTACTAGTCCTGGAAGCCCTGGTTGGATAAACACTCTAGAATCCTAGTAAAAGTTGTGGGTTGAGTTACTAGTCCTGGAAGTCTTGGTTGGAAAAACATTCTAGAAGCCCTGGAAGGATTAGATAGAGACCAATATGATGATGGTTTTGTGATGTTTGACCATAAGGTGGAATCACTGTTTGATGGGTTGAGGTGGATGGACTGTGGAAGCCCTGAATGGTTTTGGATTGATGTGTTCTATGAGATCCCACATTCATGCTTGGAATATGGCACGGGGGTGAATGGATGAAGAGAGATTTGGCTCAGCCATTCTATGGTTGGGTGGAACATGGTAGTCCCATCCTGGGTTTGGATTTTGTATCATTAATGAAAGGTTATTTCTCCTTGTATTTCTATGAGTATTATACTAGTCTGAATGTGGATCATATGGTTGTGATTTCATTGGTATTTTTGTTGTTATTACGTTGGTTATGTATGTGTTTTATGACAGTGGCTATGTATGGATCTTATCATGTTTTTACTTGTGAATGAACGAAGAATATATCTATGACCTAATAGATTACAATTCAAGAAATGGTGTGAGGGAACAATGGTTTTTAGTGATTCTTATATAAATATGAGCTCCCTATGCTTAATTCTATTGTTTACACATGTAGATTTCATGTTTGTGATATGTTTGACGAAATGCCTATCATGGCTAGTAGGGGTCTGGTTAAAGGCTTGTTCAAGTATTTTCTTTAGAATCATTGTTTCCCTATTATTTTACTGTTCTGGAGATGTCATGCAATTCTGGTCAATGACCTGGGCCTGAAAAAGTGGATTAAATCCCAAGGACGCTAGCACAAAAATGGAAAAAATAGTCCCTGGATGCTGGCATGCCCATAGCATGAGAGTGTTCAAAGCCTCTTGGATGTTGGTAGGCCTATGTCATGAGAGAATCCAGAGGTCAAGTGATCAAAAAATTTAGTGGGACCTAGGGGCAAGCTTCCTGAAGTGTTGGGATGGTTCTCAGGGGTCTTGAAGCTGATATGGAAGGTTTGTATGTTTTGTTTCCGTCGACTCCATTTCCTTAAGGTCACATAGGAGGTTGAATATGATCATAGTATCTTCTTGTTGCATGTTTATCTTGGTTGGTTGGTTAATTTGGTAGATGTAGGAGGAGGGTGTTACAAAGATGACATATAAATTGTTCGGTAGGCTCGAAATATATGATTTGACATGTACCTAAATTTCAGAGACCAAATGTTTTGACTTTGATTATATCAAACATAGTTGAAGAAGAGAGTGATTCTCCATATTGTTTATTTTCTAGAACCAAACCTCAATATAGCTTTGATGCCCTTGGTTCATTTTCTCATCTGGATCATTCTTCATGTCTTCTTCTACCATGACATTCAAATCTTGTTTTTTTTTAAATTATTCTCTTGAAGATATGGAGGATCTGATGGTAAACATGAGGAAACTTTTTCAATATCTAATTCCAATGTCTTATCTTCATCAAGTGCAACCCATAATTCTTTGGTCTTGTCATTTGAATCTTATTTTTTTGAATGTTGTCCTTCAATGACATCAAGAGAATCTGTTTTTTGCAATACTCTTCCTAAGTTAAGATGAATACCATTGAGATCAAGAGGATATGTTAGGAAGTGTTGTACCTTAGCATTTCAAGTGGGATGAGCTACTTCCTTGTTTGGGTTTCGAAATGGTTGTATATGTAGCTGAGTGGGAGTGGATCTTTGAAATGGATGTGGTTAGGGTTGTGGTTGTGGTGGAGGTGGATGTTAGGGATAAAATGGAGTTGGTTATGGAGGATATTGTGGATATTGTGGATTTTTCCCATAAGGTCCTTTCCAACCTTGTTTGCAAGATTAGCTTTGGGGTTGAGATGGCCAAGGTTGCCAAGGAAAGGGTGTGTTCCAATTACTTTTATATGGATGTGCATAACCTCGAAATTATGAATTAGTTTCTTATATCATACTAGGTTGACTAGGCTACCATGGTCCTCTTGGAGCTAAATAACATAACTTCTTTGGTGATTGACTTACTCCGTTGTCCTCTTGGTAAAATTCCTTCATCCTTGGTAATAATGGGAAATATTTAATAGCGTGTTATTTTGCATGGACAACACAAATATCAACGTATTCTTTTTCATCATCTTGCATTCTTAACATTTCTACTTGTTCGCTTAGAATCCTAACACTTTTTGTTTTAAAGTCATAAAACAAATTTCTAAGTTTAGTTTGACTTACAGATCTTGATGTTGATTTACTTACTCTTGCCCTTCCTCTTGATATGTGTTTGCATTTTTCACAAATTTCTTCAAATTATAATTGGTATACATCACCTCTACTCATGAGATCAAGAAGATCAATCTACTCATCCCTAATTTTTCTAAGTAAGAGGTTTTTTAGTTTGTCGGATCTAAATGATTTAATTTTTCCATCTTATCATTATACATGAATCTCTTTATTATATCCTCAAGGCTCTCATCTTCTGTTTGAGTTATTCTAAAGAGTTCTTCCTTAAGATCATGGTCTTTATATTTTTCTACAAATATATTTTGCATATCATTCCATGATATTATTGAATTAGTCCCTAAACTCTTGAACCATTTAAGAGTTGTATCATTCAATGTTGTTGGAAACAATATCAATTTTTGAGTGTTTAATAAGTAATCATGAGATCTACAAACAATTTCAAATTCAAAGAGAAAGGTTTCTGGATCCTCTAACCTCATACCATGGAAGTTGGGAAAGAAACATGGAGGGATGTTCTTCATATGCACACTAAAATCAATATCTTAAATAGTAAATCCAAGAGGATCTTCTTCATCGTCATCATCTCCATAGATTTCTTCTACTTTCTCTGCCACCTCTTCTTCTTTTATCTGCAAAAGTGGATGGTGGTGGCTCTTACTACACCATGTGATCAAATGGGAGGGGTTGGTGTTGGAGAAGTATATATATATATATATATATATATATATATATATATATATATATATTATATTATATTATATATATATATATATATATATATATATATATATATAATGAATTAGAATTCTATTGCAATGTAAGATGCCTAATACAATTTTTGTGTGTTTTTGCAGAAAATGAAAGAAATGAACCAACTAGGGAAGAAAACAATGCATACTTTGACACCTCCCTGACAACGGCACCAAAAAGTGATGAGCCCCAATATTGCAACAAGAATGTTGCAACTCGTAATGTTACCAACTTAAATTATCAACCTATGGTTTGTACAAAATTAAGAGGTGTCGACACTGTATGTGCAACATGTAATGTGTCCTTTTGTTGATCTATTGAAGTGAATGTCATCAAATCTAACCTAAAGTAGTTGTAGAAATAAACCATACTATTCTAATTGCAAACAAATCAAATCGATTATTCTACTTGAAAAATGGAAATTATTAATCTAATTGAAAATTTCTTGGAAAGAATAAAGTTAATCTACAACACATAACTAGGAAATTTAGAAACTAAGTCTACTTGACTTGCATTTAAGAGTTTCAAATGTAAAAATTGCTTCCTAACTCTATTTGTTGTTTTTTTCTTGCAATGGAGGAAGGATGGGTCTAAAGTGTTCCTTAGGTATCCCTAATAATGGATTTAGATCCTAGGGGTAATTATTCATCTATACTAAGTCAAAGTTGCAGTGGGATCAAAACCGATGAAGGAAAGTGATGCTACAGTTTGGCTACAAGTGATTGCTATAAGAGGCTTGTAATGCTACAAGAGCGAGAATATTGGTAAATGCCCAAGTAAATCAAAATCAAATAGGATGAATTTTTTTATTATTAAGTAGGATGTATTAGGTATCCATTCAAAGTTTAATCGCTCCAAAATACCCTTGTTAACATGTTCTAAAAATTAGTGGAAAATTACTAGTCTAAAAACTAAAAATTCAATAACTAGTGAGCTAGTTAACCTATCTAATGTCTAGCCTAATCAATTGAAAATGCATTGGGGTAATTTTTTTTATTAACTTTGAATGTTTTTATGACTTAATACAAGTGTAATAAACTCAAATGAAGCTCATTAACACCTTCTAAAAATTAGCAAAAAATTACTACTAGTTTGTTACAAGGGACTTCCAAAAATTCTAGATTTGTGAACTAGTAAAACAATCCAAGTAGCTTAATGATGAAGATGATTTTTCAAAGTTTTTCTAAGGATGTATCATGCTTGTGAGTCTATAAATAACCTTAAAAATAACTTCAATTATTTAACCCAATCCTATTGTTATCCTTGAAAATTCTATTGCCAAAAATTATTTAGCCTAGCTTAAGGACAGGGTGTTTTTGCAGCGCATGAATCCTCTTTTAACAGTTTCGCAGCGCAACATGCTTCAAGTGATTTCGTAGCGCCCTACGAAATTGGGATTTGCTCGAGTTTTCAGCAGAAGGTTCATATACTAAATTTTGATGATAAGGTCCCTGCCCGAAGGGTGCTTACTACTATTGACACTACAGTGTTTAGAGCCACACCAGAGCCTTTTTGGTCCATCACAAACAGTTGTTCAGTTGCAGCTCATTAAGATTAATCTTCAAGAGGAATCATGTTTAATAATTACTTCTTTTGTGGCTGAGGGCATTATGGTAAATCCTAGTGATTTTTTACCTAATACTTCGGTGAACACTCTTTACTATGGTCTCAAGGAGATTGACCTTACAATTCTGGTAGATGTAGCAAAGCTAGATCAAGACATTTGCAAAATTGTTGATAACTGCTTCACAGGAGCAAGACTTCATGTTGAAAGATTGATTTTTATACAGTCATCATATTTGTCATTTGAACTTCTCAATCTTGAAAAAGATCCAGCTTGCTTTTCTTTATGGAAGGGTCAGCCTATTGATTCCAGTCAAAGAAAATGGTTTTTGCGGGCAACACACTTGGGTTTATCTCTAGAGACAGGAAGCCTTGATGATTTAGCCCTGAGTAAAACCTAGGCTTGTGGAATTGTGTTAAATTGCGTAAACCTGGCATAGAAGGAGCAATGGTGATGAGGATGGTAATCCATTGATTACAGGACCACCTCCAGGTAGTGTGGTTCAAAATGGGAGATCTCCATACTAGTACACTGGCTACAACTGCTGAAGGTGATGTTTGTTACAGGCATACTTCTCTGTTTTAAGCAGTTAGCTTCCAGGAGGAATTTAGCGCGGCTGAAATACTATTTTCGAAAACTGAAAGAGGTTTTTATTCCTAACATACTGAACTAGAAAAACCTCTTTCATTTTCTTCAAATTGATTATGAGCCGGGAGAATCGAGTGACTAAAGTTGCGCTACGAAATTGCTGTAGGTGCAGTTTTTAATTTCCTGTTTTACACCTCTTTTTCAAAGACAGATTCTGGGAAGCTGGAGAAGTGTTTTAAAAAACCAAAAGAGGTTTTTGTTAATCACGGATTGTTTTACAAAAACCTCCTTCAGTTTTTCCAACTACGTTTTCTGTGAGAAGCTATGAGCTCTGTCCCGAGACTCATTTTTCAGGAAGAACAACAGTTTCGTAGCCGCTGGAGCTAAATAATTCAATCTCAAACTAGAATTGAAAACAAAAGATTCGGTGTCTGATGCATATTTGTGGACAGTACCAGCCCTTAAGCAAGCAAAGATCATGAGAAAGCTGAGCACAAGCCTAAAAGCAGAAAACAAGGCTTTGAAGAAAGAGGTTAGCAGTTTGAAGAAGAAGCTAGGTAAACTAGCTCATTGATCCAAGGAGAAAGTTGCTTTTCAAGTTTTGGTAAATTTTGATTTCCATCATTTTGTAACCTTTTAGATCTCTAACACCTGTACAAAGTAGCTGAAGAAGTCATGAGTTTAAGTTGACAATGCTTTAGGATACATATGTTCTGTTTTGATAAAAAAAACAGCAGTTTCGTAGCGCGCTACGAAACTGCTGTAGATGACTGTTTTATAAGAAAAAAATGAAGTTGATGCTGAGGTCAGCAAATTATCAAAGGAAACGCCTAAGGAACATCAAGGAGACCACATAAGGCTAGCATAGCCATTCAGATAATGACAAGTGTGCATTTTCCATAAAGGTGAAATTTTTTGTCTTAAGCTAAAAACTTTAATAAAGGTACTTTATTACCTACTGTTAGGGTTTGGCTGAAGATGCATACATAAAGGTTGGCTTGTACACTTGTCCATTCAACAAGGCTTCCAGCATACCTGGAAAGATGGTGATGCTCATCATATTTCGAAGCATAAAACAGCTGGGAATACATGCCTAAACTTTCGAAGGATGATGGGAACAAAGACCGTGAAAACAGGGGATGATTATTATGATACATGAACTATCAGCACGTTCAACATTTGAAACTAATTTGGTTTCATACATCCTTATCTCAGCAATCATGGCCATAACTAAAGGAGACAGGTGTCAAAGCTCAAGAAGGAATCATGCACACGAGGAGATAGAATTAGAGTTTGAATAGGAATAGGACTCTATGTATTTAAAGCACAATACCTCTGTATTTAATAAGTTAGTTTAAATATAGATAAGGCAATTAATAATAGATTTTCGAGCTCCCCTCATGCTGGAGGAGGAGACTCAAGGTAGTTTAGTTTTGTTTCCTATATATAGGAAAAAACTCTGATGTAAAAGGGTTGGAGATTTTTATCAAAAGACAGAGTTTTCATATTGGCTTATGTAAAGTGTTTTGACAGTAATAGAAAGTACACTGTTTCTTCCCAAGATTCATCTTGTGTTTCAAATGTTCAGAATATATGTGGTTTGGTTTTATTCATCTTGTTTTATAGTTCACTAAACATGCAATCACTCTGAATTCATCACTGATGCTCAGACTTCCTGTGTATGTTTTGTTGAGTTGAGGTTCTTCTTGGTATATGTTTTGAACATTGAGACATTGTATGCCTTGGTTTACATGATTGAGTGGCTACTTGTTTACTGTAGGAATGTAGGACTCCATGAGCCCAATGGGAGAAGCCTTATCTTTGTTGTTCCAACCAGCATGAATTTTATATACAAATTAAAGAGTTAGCCATCTTTCTTGTCCTTTAAAGCATATCAAAAATCTGTGAGAGAGCCCTCTCTGACTAAGGAGGCTAAACCTTAGTCTAAAGCCTGGTCTGAAAAAGTTTCATGAGATCTTATTAAGTAGCAGCCTTTAGTACTGATTTTGTGATAACATTTTGGTGCGTCTGCCGGGAGTCTGATGATTACTCATTCCCGAAATTATGAGATTGAATTTCTGAAGGTAGCAGGAGTTCAAAGTGATTTTCGAGGCTGCATTCTACCTTGGTGACTCCATTGATTTTTAAAGTTTAAAAGGTGGCTTTGAGAGGAAGATATACAAGGAGTAATCCTGACCCAAATCCACCTAGTCCTGTGGAGAATCCAAATATCATCTCAAGGGGAA
>APFE030737030.1:95514-142550 GCA_000404065.3 Pinus taeda
GTGTATGTTTTGTTGAGTTGAGGTTCTTCTTGGTAGATGTTTTGAACATTGAGACATTATATGCCTTGGTTTCCATGATTGAGTAGCTACTTGTTTACTGTAGGAATGTATGACTCCATGAGCCCAATGGGAGAAGCCTTATCTTTGTTGTTCCAACCAGCATGAATTTTATATACAAATTAAAGAGTTAGTCATCTTTCTTTTCCTTTAAAGCATATCAAAAATCTGTGAGAGAGCCCTCTCTGACTAAGGAGGCTAAACCTTAGTCTAAAGCCTGGTCTGAAATAGTTTCATGAGATCTTATTAAGTAGCAGCCCTTAGTACTGATTTTATGATAACACCTATAATCAAAGAAACATCATTACTAAATGCAGAAATTGGAAAAGCAAGAATAAGAGATGCATGTGAATAAGAAGTGAAAAGAAGAAAAAAAAATGTATACAAAAGAGATGTGTGGCACCTCGGATTGCCAAGTCCAAGGATACTCAGAGTCCTATGAAGTATACCAAGATTTAGAAGCTAAAAATGGCACCAAACTTCATTATTTGAATCAATCCAAGCACATCCCTGCTAGAAATGGAAGTTGAGCTCTAAAAATACAAGTTTTCTCCATAATAAAACTAAGAAATACCTGCTTCTAGAGGCCAATTCGAACTAGCACTTATACAAAGTGATGAGGAAGCATTCTCCTTGAAAGGAGGAGTTTTACCCGTCCAAAATCCCTCAAATAGTGGATATGGTTCCTAACACTAGGAATGTGAATTAAATGACAAGGAACACATCCCTATATTTTCTCAATCACTGGAGCTCTAGAATTTGTCAATAATTTCATGAGAATTGGTTCATTTATTATCCAATATTTTTCCTCTTTAATAGGGAGAAAGTCCCTATATTATCTCCTCCTTTAAATCTTCATAATCTTCCCAATATTCTCACAATATTCTACAAAAATAAATAATATTAGGAACATAATATGTAATTATCTCTAAACCTTCCTAAGAACATTAAAGCTAAAAAACATTATTAAGTATAGAAGGAGAGGTTTAATATAGCCTTTAAGTTCCTAAGAAATGTTACATGGGCCTTAATTTGTGTCTATTTTGGGGGCCCATCATACCCCATACTAAAATTATTGCTCATCCTCTAAGCAACCTATTCATCCTCCTTGCCTCATGGCTCTTCATGTATGCAAACCTATTTCATTCTCTATTTGTTGGTCCCTTTGTTGCTTCTCATGCTTCTCTTCTTGCTACTCTTATATTTTGATTTCTTCCCCTATCTCAGTTTCCCATGGAAATTTTAATGTAGCCTTATGATGCTTCTTTTTCTCAAGTGATTATTCAATTGTAATGGTTTCTATTTGTGAGGGAAACACCTCACTTTTGGTTTGTCTTCTTGGTATTCCTTTGGGACTTCTCCTTGTGAAAAGAAAGATTTATTGGCATCACTTACCTCATTACTAATGTAGTTCTCATTAAGTCCAAATCCTCTTACTACTGATACAAATTGTTGGCCATGACACAACATACTATCCATCAAATTCTTACGAATTCCCTTAACTAGGAATCTAAATTATCTTTGCTCATTCTAGAATTGAAAACATTTAACACATAGCTCTTTCTTCTTACAGAGGGAGAAATGATGGTCAATAAACTAAAGCAAAATAAATAAATGATTTGATGACCAAACTGGTGGTTTCGATACCTTTCACCCTTGGAGAATGTATCAAGTCTATAGAAAATCCTATGCATCTTTGCTGTGTGTATTTGTACCTTGGAGAAATTAATTTATCACTATTCAACACCCTAGTAGAAATATTTTTCTCTTCTAGCCCACTCTCAACTTCCTGTAGGAATTTTTCCATCTCCTATAGCATCTTTGTTCCTTCTTGTATCAAATTTTTCCTTCCTATGGTAGTTATGTTCCTCCTATAACAACTTTATTTTTTCCAGCAGAAACCAATCCTAATCCTGTAGCAGTTATTCCTTGCATGCCAAGAGGTGGTGGGTCCACATTTTTATTCTTTATTCTTTATTTTTTCATTATTTTTTCTTTTACTTTTTTCATTTTTTTCTCTTTTTGTCATTACATGAAAAATAAACTCAAAATGGTTTGAGTTAACCAAGTTGGCCCTCAGTTACCCCTTTACACTCCTTTTCCTCCATCACTACTAAATGATTAAAACCCACTTTCTCAAGTCGTCTTCACTTTTGTCTTGTTCCTCTCTCACACATGTGGGTGTGTTTGTGGAAAGGTGAAGCTATCTTCTAGATAAGGCCGAGGTTGCTTTGCTACTCATTTTGGCTATAAAAAAAACATTTTCCTTCATACACTTACAACGTTTTTCAAGCTAAAATAAGTTCATAGGAAAGTTTTAGAGGATTGCATACCTAAGCCTTACCCTGGGTGTGTTTTTGCAGGTGATGATGGAACAAAAGACTGTGTTGCAGGTGTTGCATGGTGGCCTAATTCATCATTGATTTATGTTGTCAGAGGTATCTTACTGATGTGTTGATACTTTGATGGTTGCATGGTAGATCTAGATATGAGTGAGGTTTTTCTTGAGTGTCTTCTAACAGATCATTGCCTTTGTATTTTTATTTAGGAATAATGGTTGATTTTTTTCGTCCTTGCAGTGTTATCTTCCCATGCTTGTTGCTCTGTGCATTGGCTCTGTTTTGGAAATATTTTTTGACATGTACTTGAATGATAGAGGCTTCTCAACGCAGGATTTTTTTTTTTAATGGTGGATCAAGTGTTGTTGTTGGAGATGAACCATGATATTGTAGCATTCTGAAAAGGTTTTGTAGCTACCCAAAATTATGAAATGAATCTCCAATGTCTTCATGGTGATTGGTTCTCTCAATTGTGGTCTTACAAGGTAATTGCAGGCTGCTACAAGAATGTATTTCTTCCTGTAGTATTCAAAATAACCCTTCAAAACAACAATATACTTTAGATAATGCTTCAAAAAACACTAATAATTCACGACCAATCTATGGAGAAGGATCAAAAACCTTGGTTGTGGTGAAAGTAATGAATGAAGAGGTGCAAATGGGGATTTTTCATGGATAGAAATTAATTTTTGGATGGAGAAGCGATTAAGTAGTATGGAGGATGGATGATGGAGGTGTGGTAGACTTATTTCTTCATTACCGCAAGAAATAAATAGGATCTGACCCCTCTCTCTATTTCTATCACACTCATGTAACAATTTTGATCCCTCTTGTAGCATTTTAGGACAATATTTTGTAGCAGAATTGTATTATCCATATCTCTCAAATGATAGACTAGATTGACCTAAAACTTTTTGAGAATGTTTACAAAATCCTTATGTACCTCCCCATAAACAATATTGGACAATGGATACACGAATATGGAGAAAAAATAAAAATGGTTGTAGGTAATGGATGTTGATTTCTGAAAAAAGTGTGCATTGGAATCTTTTGAAATTTCTTAAGCATGTTACCATCATCCATATGAATTTCCCCATGAAACAGATTGGCCAATGGATGCATGGTCTTTGAGATATGGTAAAAACAATTTTCCACTTTGTGTATTTTAGCCTCCTGTAGCATTTTAGGACAACGAGGAATTAATGGTAAATTCTTCGAAATTATGGGTGGATGTTGGAAATGGATGAGGGTGATGGATTCACATGGCATATGTCCTGGTAGAGCACCTGAGAAAAGGAGGAAAAATCCAAGTTTGACTTTCTTTGACTAGGCTTGTGATCAACTTTTCTTTTGGTAGCTAACTTGTTTTTTTGCTTGCAGAGGTTGGATAGAACCTACATTCATCATAGAGAGATACATGGAGCAAAGACATTTTTTTATCTTTTCATTTTTATTTATTTATTTATTTTATTAATTTATTTTAGGCCTACCAGCTGCTTCAATGAGATTTTCAACTAATAGGTCTTCCTAGGCACCTCAAAGGAGGTTTTCATCTAGGATCTTTCATTTTTCTCTTTTCCAACCCATTGACCGCCTCATGGAGGTTTGTTCATTCAATGCACAACAATATTAGGTGTCTCAAAGGAAGTTTTCACAAAAGATTATTTTTCCTTTTTAATTTTTAATTTTTTTATTTCCTTTTTTCTATCCTACTTACTAAACATAAAAAAAAAAAAAAAAAAAAAAAAAAAAAAAAAAAAAAAAAAAAAATCTCTTTCAAGTATAGGAATACTTCTAATGGATCCATGTGCACATCAATATGACAGATTAACTAATGTGTAGGCTCGAAATATATGCTTTGACATGTGGTTGAATTTCAGAGACCAAATGCTTTAACTTTGAATATATCAAGCACATTTGAAGAAGAGAGTGGTGCTCCATCTTGTTGATTTTCTAGAACCAAACCTCAATATAGCTTAGATGACCTTGGTTTGCTTACTCATCTTGATCATTCTTCATGTCTTGTTCTACCATGACATTCAAATCTTCCTCTTTTTTCAAATTAATCTCTTGAATACATGGAGGATCTGATGGTAAACATGAGGGAACTTTTCAATCTCTGATTATGATGTCTCATCTTCATCAAGTGCAACACATAATTATTTGGTCTTCTCATTTGAATCTTATTTTTTGGAATGCTGTCCTTCGATGAGATCAGGAGAATATCATTTTTGCAATACTCTTCTTAAGCTAAGATGAATACCATTGAGATCAAGAGGAGATGTTAAGAAGTGTTGTGCCTTAGGATTGCAAGTGGGATGAGATACTTCCTTGTTTGGGTTTGGAAATGGTTGTAGAGGTAGTTGAGTGGAAGTAGATCTTTGATATGGATGTGGTTGGGGTTATGGTTGTGGTGGAGGTGGATGTTAGGGATAACATGGAGTTGGGTATAGAGGATTTTGAGGATATTGTAGATTTTTCCCATAAGGTCCTTTCCAACCTTGTTTCCAAGATTGTTTTTGGGGTTGAGATGGCCAAGGTTTCCAAGGAAAGGGTGTGTTCCAGATACTTTTAGATGGATGTGAATAACATTGAAATTATGAATTAGGTTCTTGCACCAAACTAGGTTGACTAGGCTGCCATGGTCCTCTTAGAGATACATAACATAGCTGCTTTGGTGATTAACTTTCTCCATTTTCCTCTTGGTAATCTTCATTCCACCTTGGTAATGATGGGCCATATTTAATAGCATGATATTTTGCATGGAAAACAAAAATATCAACATCTTATTTTTCCTCATCTTGCATTATTAACATTTCTAATTGTTCTCTTAGGTTGCTAAGAATTTATGTTTTAAATTCATCAAACAAATTTCCAAGTTTAGTTTGACATACCTATCTTGATGTTGATTTACTTAACCTTGCCCTTCCTCTTGATATGTGTTTGCATTTTTCACAAATTTCTGCAAATGATAATTGGTATACATCACCTCTACTCATGAGATCAAGAAGATCAATCTACTCATCCCTAATTATTCTAAGTAAGAGGGTTTTTATTATGTCATATCCTAAATGATTTATTTTTCCCTCTTATAATTATACATGAATCTCTATATTAGATCCTCAAGGCTCTCATCTTTTGTTTAAGCCATTCTAAAGGTTTCTTCCTTAAGATCATGGTCTTTATATTTTTCTAGAAATGTATTTTACATATCATTTCATGATGTTATTGAATTATTCCCCTAAACTCTTGAATCATTTAAGAGATCTATCATTCAATATTTTCAAAAACAATCTCAATTTTTGAGCATTTAATAGGTAACCATAAGATCTACAAACAATTTCAAATTCAAAGAGAAAGGTTTCCAGATCCTTTGATCTCATACCATGGAAGTTGGGAAAGAAATATGGAGGGGTGTTATTCATATGAACAATGACTTCAATATCGTGAATGGGAAATCCAAGACGATCTTCTTCATTTTCATCATCTCCATTTATTTCTTCTACTTTCTCTACCACCTCTTCTTCTTCTAATTGTAAAAGTGTATGGTGGTGTGGTTCTTACTGCACCACTTGATCAAATGGGGGGTTGGTGTTGGTGAAGTATTTTTTTATTTTATAAAAAAAATTGAATTAGAATTCTAATGTAATGAAAGATGCCTAATGCACTTTTTGTGTGTTTTTTCAGAAAGTAAAAGAAATGAATCAACTAGGGAAGAAAACAATGCATACTTTGACACTTCCTCGGTAAAGGCGCCAAAAAATGATGAGCCTTATTATTGCAACAAGAATGTTGCAACTCCTAAGATTACCAACTTAAATTATGAACCTGGGGTTCATACAAACTTACAAGGTGTCGACATTGTATTTGTAGCATGCAATGTGGCATTCTTTTGTTGATATAATGAAGTGAATGTCATAAAATCTAACCTAAACTAGCTGTAGAAATAAAGCATGATACTATAATTGCAAACAAATCAAATCAATTATTCTACTTGAAAAATGGAAATTGTTAATATAATTGAAAATTTACTAGAAAGAAGAAAGTTAATCTACAAAACATAACTAGGAAATTCAAAAACTAAGTCTACTTCACTTGCATTGAAGAGTTTCAAATGTGAAAATGGCTTACTAACTCTATTTGTCATTTTGTGCTTGTAGTGGAGGAAGGAGGGGTCTAGAGTGGTCCTTAGGTATCCATAATCATGTATTTAGAGCTTAGGGGTAATTATTCATCCATACTAAGTCCAATTTCTAGTGGGGAGCAGAATTGATGAAGGAAAGTGATGCTACAGATTTGCTACAGGTGATTGCTAGCAGGAGGCTTGTAATGCTACAGGAGCGAGAATATTTCTAAATTCCAAAGTAAATAAAACCAAAATGGGATGAAAATAAAATATTATTAAGTATCATTTAATAGGTCTCCATTCCAAGTGGAATCACTCCAAAATTCTTTTGTTAACATGTGCTAAAAAATAGCAGAAAAATACTACTCTAAAAACTGGAAATTCAAGAACTAGTGAGCTAGTTAATCTATCAAATTCCTAACCTAATCAAGTGAAAATGCATTGGGGTAATTTTTTTTTATTAAATTGAATTTCTTTATAACATATTAGGTTGAATCAACCAGATTAACCTCACTAACATGTTCTAAAAAATAGTATAAAATTACTACTATTTTTCTACAAGGGACTTCCATAAATTCTAGATTTGTGAACTAGTAAACCAATCCAAGTATCTCAATGATGAAAATGATTTTTCAAAGTTGTTATAAGGATGAATAATTCTTGTGACTCAGTAAATAACCTACAAAATAAATTACTTCAATCATTTAACCCAATCCTACAACAAAAGATGCATCAATACTGAATATTGAAATAGGAAAAACAAGAATAACATATGCATGTGAATAAGAAATGAGAAGAATAAAAGAAAACTATACAAAAGGGCTCTGAGGCTCTTGGGATGGCCAAGACCAAGGGTACTCATAGTACTCTGAATGAGACCAAGCTTTAGAAGCTAAAAATGACACCAAAAATCATTGTTTGAATCAATCCAAGTACAACCCTGCTAGAAAATGAAAGTGGAGCTGCAAAAATACATGTTTTCTCCACAAGAAGACTAAGAAATACCTACCCATAGAGGCCAATTTGAATTGGTACTTATACAAAGTGATGAGTAAACATTCTCCTTGAAAGTAGGAAGTTTTCCCCTCCAAAATCCCTCAAATAGTGGATCTAGTTCCCAACACTAGGAATCTGCATTAAATGATAGGGAACACATCCTTAGATTTTCTCAATCATTGGAGCTCCATAATTTGTCAATATTTTCATGAGATTTTATTCATTTATAATCCAATATTGGTCCTCCCATGGTAGGGAGAGAGTCCCTACATTATCTCCTCCTTAAATATTCATAATCTACCCAATATTCTCACAATATTCTAAAAAAATAAATAATATTAGGCACATAATATCAAATTATCTCTAAACCTTCCTAAGAACATATTAAAGCTAAAAAACATTATTAAGTGTTGAAAGAGAGGTTTAATATAGCCTTAAAGTGCCTAAGAAAGGTTATATAGGCCTTACTTTGTGTCTATTTTGGAGGTCCATCAACAATATGACCCAAATATTACACTTCTTGAACCCCAAAGGAGCACTTGAAAGGCTTTGCATATAGTTGTTTCTCCTCCAATAATGTTAATACATTTTCAACATGTTGTGCGTCCTCTTCCCAATATTTATTCTAGATTAATATGTTTGCAAAAATAATAGCACAAATTTTCTAAGGAAGGGTTTGAAAATAGAATCCATCAAGCTTTGAAACATTGAAGGTGCATTAGTAAGTCTAAATGGTATAGGAAAAATATCATAGTGAACTTCATGTGTTGTAAAGTGTATTTTTGGAATGCCTTCCTACCTCATTTGAATTTGATGATATACAAAACAAAGATCCAATTAAGTAAAGAAACAGTATCCTTGCAAGTCATCTAAATATTCATCAATGACAATAATATAAAACTTATATTTGATTTTCATTTTGTTGAGGTGTATGTAATCTTGACACATATGCCATTGGTCCAGGATACTTTAGCTATCGAAATTATCCAATATCTTTTACTTCTGTGATGTTGTTAGAATTACATTTAAAAGAGCATAAAGGAACCACATGTGCATGCTTAAACAAGAGGAAACATGACAATAATCAACGAATCAAGAACACGATACATTTGATAATGGAGTTCTCCCAGTGTGGGCTACATCTCCAGGCTCAGTGTTAAGATGGTGGAGGTCGCTTCATATAATGCTAGGAATGATGGTGATGTACATGGAAGACTCTTTGTCACAACAAGGTCATATGCCCTCAAACAAGAGTGGCTTGTCTCTCCACAAGATGTTCCGCTTACAAGAATTCTCACTCAAGAAGGCTTCCTCTTGGTATGACAAATAACTAGATCTCACACAACATGGAAATGAGTATCCCTTCAACATAGTTACACATGGATCTCAACAATCATACATAGCATAAAAAGCTAAATACATCTCACATAATGTGGCAAAAGAGATCCCACAACATAATATCAAGCAAGGATCTCAAAACATAATACATCATCTCAACAATTATGAAGGAAAACATGACATGACTAATTCATGTACCTGAACCTTTGAAGTTGGCCAAAATATGAAAGGCTCAACTGCACACACTGACTGCACCATTGAATTTCTGTCATTGAGAGGTGTAAAATCAACTATCTATTTGCCGAATTCTGACACCGTCAAAATTTGGGCCTAAAGGAATCTTTTAGATCCCCTGTGATTCTCTAAAGATTTTGTTCTCTAGGTTGACTGGAGATCTACATATCAGATCAAAAATCTAATCTCATGATCATTATCCTTGTAAGATTTTGAGACTTTTGAGTGTAAACTTGGTTGCATTTTGACTCTGTTGATTTTCACACTCCAAGGAATCTGGAAGATTCCTTCAAGATTCTTCAAAGATTCTGCTCTGTTAGGAATCTGTAAATCTTCTGCTCAGATGGTGATTATGATTTCACCATCACGTTCCCTATGAAATTTTTGTTAAAATGATTGTAAACTTCATATCATTCTGACAAAATGAAAATTTACCTCCCCATGGAACCTTTCAAGCATCAAAGAATATTCTCTGCAAAAGATTCTTTGTCTCAAAAAACATGCCATCATGGTTTTTGCCTCCTAGAACTGCAAATCATGATTCTATCTAGGCATGGTTACACATGGGCTCTTGGTTCTGTAGTTCACTCTTCATTCTTCCACCTCCACATGCTCCGTCAAATGAGAAAACACATGGTTTATAACAAAAACACTGGTAGATTAAACAACATAAGGTCGTTTGGCCTAATGGTATTAGCTTTTGCTTTGTGTAGTGATGACCCAGAGTCAAGCCTACCTACGCCACAATTACATAACAAAATTTTCGTATTTAAACATGGCATATATGTTTTGGTTAATATATGGTAATATATCGTTGTTTGGTTGCAACGTTTTACAACATGGGTTGCATGGTTCCGGTGGTAGCGAGGTTTGACCACCCGCCACCATATATATGGTATTTCGACGGTTGGGGTGGTGGGTTGATGGCCCGCAACCCCATAATTTTTATCTTTTTTATAAGGTGGTTGTCTATTTGACCGAAACCAAGGGTCATTAGACAAATTAAGTGTTTGACAAATTTGTCCATTTCAGTGGCTAGATTCTATGCGTCGGGTCTTGGTCAATTTGACAACATGGGTTGTATGGTTCTGGTGGTGGTGGGCTTTGACCACCCACCACCATATATATGTTATGCCGACAGTTGGGGTGGCAGGTTGGTGGCCCGCAACCCCATAATTTTTTATTTTTATTTTTTTTTAATAAGGCAAGGGTCATTAGACAAATTAAGTGTTTTACAAATTTGCCCATTTCGGTGGTCAGATTCTATGTGTTGGGTCTCGGTCAATCTGTAGGATCATTAAACCTACCACTTTTCTAACTTTGAGTTCCTTTATCTCCCTCATACAAGCTTGGATTTGAGTTTCATTCACACCATTGGAATCAGGACGACGAGCACTTCGATCTAGACCTAGTTAGAGAGTGACCTAAGCACTTTGAATTTTGAGCTATTATGAGCCCTCTTGAACTTCTGAGTGAGTCTGGAGCCATCTGGATCAAACATAAATCACCCATTTTTGTAATTGTCACCACTAGTGAAGAGAAAGCACTTTGTCTAGGTTGAGTGATGCCATCCTCTAAAATTTCTTAGACCATATGCTCAAACTCACTCCTCTATGCATATGGATATCTATAAGGCTTGATGTTAGGAGGTACACTTCCAAGGTTCAAATGAATATCTTGGTCATGATCTCGAGCAAGTGGAAGACCATTATGCATATCTCCAAATAACTTGGAATGATTATTGATAAATTTTTGGAGATCCAATCGAGAAAAGGTTATAGATGTTTGAACATCTAATGAATGCAATTGTGCAATTACACAACGGTGTCCATTTTTTAGCAATTTTTTAATATTGTCAAAACTTATAAATTTATACAGTTTTTGTCCCTATAGTGCATTAGTTGAATGAGCATGTGTGAGAGCACTTAGATTGGTGGCACATCATTTTATTGAGAGTGCATGTTGAGTAGAGCCATCTTGGTGTTTCCCACATAAACTTATGGTTCACTAACCCAAGCATCCATTTTGGGTTGCATAACATGTCATTTCATGACATGCCATCACATGTGGAAGTGCACAGTTGCATGGCATGGGTGTACCCATGGACAAATGGGTGAACTTGGTTGTATGCCATCACAAACTTTTGATTAATTGGGTGAAGTGGAATTAGTGGGTGTTTAGTTAGGTGATACATTTGACATGAATGCACACAATGCTTGAGACAGGAGAACTAAAATTGAGGGTTTATCATTGTGCATGCTTAAGCATAGTTATGTTAGCTCAAGCACATAGATGAATGGAGCTGTAAAATATGGCGATCAACCAAGAACATAGGCATGGACATTGGATATGATAAGAGGTTAAATTGAATGATATATGTATCAATAAAATTTTCATAATTTTTCATTGATTTTTTGAGCTATCAACTTGCAGGCCATTTTTTAGGCCCTAAATGACATTTTTAGGCAGCAAACAACCCATTATAACTATGTGTACCATTGGTACACAATATGACTACATACTAGATGAAAGAGATCAGAGAGAGCTTTCAAATAACATATTACAACTACGAAATGGAGCCAATATTAGGGAGTTATGACTGAAACAATATAAGGGGGAAATAAAGTATAAATTATCTTCCAATTGGTGCAACTATGTAACCAAAACTATGATTGGGGCACAAAAGCATTCAATATAAATATCTTGGACAATAGAACATATCCATAGATATAGATTTGAAATTTATTTATATGGAGTTACAGTAAATTAATAGAATTTTGTTGTAGAAAAACAAGAAAAATTAGGTAAAATTGGTCAAAAATTTCACAAGCCATATTTTTCAGCCCATAACTCATATTTGGGAAAACGAGCAATCAATACAAATCTAGTGACAATAAGAATAAATATTTTGGCTCAAAATTTTGGTTTGGGATAGGAAATTTATTAGAAAAGTAAATGAAGGTTGTTGGTGGCCTGCATGACGAGAATTAAGATGAGGACCGAAAGTATGGAAATTGCTCGAAGATCATATAGTCATTTAGAAGAGATAAAAGGTATAATATTAGCATGAGTAATGCTAATATAGAGTCAAATGGGCATGGAAGGGGTAAGTTATAGAATAGATACCTAGAGGAGACAATTAGGAGTCTCAAAATGTAGGTGCTTAGCTACTAGGCTGATAATGAAAGGATAATGAAGGAATAATAACAACTTAATAATGTAGATTTTATAGATCCTAAATAATTCATAGATGAGAATGGACAAGAAATCTGATTCAAGGGAGGCAGAGGAACATGATTCACAATTTAGGGGGGAATATGTTGGAGAGGAATTATAGGAGTGTTTATAGGTAGTAGCATCATAGGTATTCAACAAAGAGAGTTTATGTCTCCTCGGAATTAGGGAGTAGTCTAGGAATATCATTAATGAAACAATAAATAAGGAAAATTAACTTAGATAAATTGTAAGGACAACTTGGAAATATTGTGCCTTCTACATTTGATGGTAAGCATAAGAAAGGAGAGGATGTTAAATCTTGGTTGTTGGAGATGAGAAAGTACCACTTGATTTTTGGAAATGAGAAAGTACCTTAAATTGCATAATTACTCATCCAACCTAAAGGCACAAATTGCAATCTTATACTTGAAAGGAAAATAAAACTTTTGTGGTGGGAAAAACACAGGGAAGTCAAACACCTAGATGAAAATAATATCTCATGGAGGAAATTTATATGGTAATTTCAAAAGAAGTACTTTCCAGAGCATTACTATGAAAGGAAAATGTAGGAGTTCTTTGAACTCAAGCCATGGGATTTGACAATGGAAGAATATGGTAGAAAATTCGCTAAATTATTAAGGTATGTTGGCTTTATGAAGGATGAAAATAAAAATATTTGTAAGTGGGTTACCATAATTCTATGGTGACATAATTAAATTTCATGTGCCCAAGAATTTGGATGAAGCTATGAGGAAGGGAAAGTACCTTCATGAGCAAGGTATAAATAAACCAACATTCCAGAAAACTTGGGATGATAAGAAAATAGCCAAGCTGGAGCAATAGAAGAAGGGATTAAGGCCTTCATTTTTATGGATCACTTCTTAGGAAAATCAACTAATTCATAGTGAACCAATGGGAGAGGATTCATTGGGTTAAAGATAAATATTTTAGCCCATCAAGCATTGGTTTTATGAAGGAGAACACATGTATAGGGGTTTCCCTCCCAAAGAAGACAAAATGAGGATTGTATACAATGTCCAAGGAGCTGATATAATGGAAGACGTGGTCAAAAGCATGCCCAAGATTTATGCAACATTGGACAATAGGAAATTTTATTGTCATGTACATATAACTGAATTTGAAGGTAAGATAAATAACCAACCCATTTCCATTTTAATTGATTATGGAAATATTCATAGTTATCTTAATCCCAAACTTGTTGAAAGGTTTAACTTAAAGAGAACCAAGCATGGAAAGACTTGGTTAGTTTAGTTATCTATAGAGGCTATGAGAAGAATAACTAAACTTTTGAAGTAATTTCAAATTAATATGAATGGGTCAGCATGATTGTAGATTTGAACATCATGCAATTGGATTCACATAATTGCCTAATTAATATAGATTGGTTGGAAAAAAACCATGCATTCCATGCCTTGATGAAGAAGGGAAACACACACAAGTGTAGGGGAGTCCAAGGAAAATTTCTATCAAGGAGATATCATCCATGTGATTAGAGAATTTTAGGAAAGGGTGCCAAATTTATGCAACTCACATGGAAGAGGCAACTAAGGAAAATGCATCAAGAATTGAAGACCATAAAGTAATTAAGGAATTTGAATATGTATTTTCTAAAATCCTAGGCTTACCACCTAAAATGGATATTGACTTCTCCATAGGTTTAGTAACTGAAGTTTCCCCAGTGTCCAAGATGCCATACAAAATGAGCACACCATATTTTAAAGAATTACAAATGCAGTTAGAAGAAATTTTAAAGAAGGGGTACACACACCAAAGTGAGTCACCTTAGGGAACCTAAGTGCTATTTTTTAAAAATATAGATAGCACACTAATGTTGTGTATTGATTTCAAGTAGCTAAAAAAATAATCAATGAAGAATAAGTATCATTTGTCAAGAATATATGACTTGTTTGATCGACAAAGATAGCATGAGAAACAATTGGGAATGGTGTTGTAGGTACTCAAAGAACATTAAATATATGGAAAGTTGATTAAATGCTCATTTTATAAAATTCAAACTCATTATTTAGGTTGTATCATTTCAGAGGAAAGGATAATAGTAGAATTAGAGAAGATCAAATAAATACAAGAGCAACTATCACCCAAAAATGCGACAAAGCTTATATCTTTCATGGGCTTATAAGGCTACTACAAAATATCTTTTAATGGGTTCTAAAAAATAATGCATCTGATCACTTCCTTGAAAAATAAGAGTGTGAAATTTGAGTGGTCATATAAATGTGAAGAAGTATTTCAACATTTAAAGATTTTATTAACAAGTGCACCAATAGTAAGGATAACTAATCCAAATGAAGATTTCATTTTGTGAATGGATGCATGTAAGGAGGGACTTAGAGGAGTATTCATGAAAAATGGACATGTCGTATGTTATGAATCAAGGAATCTAAATGAGAATGAAATAATTATACCACTCATGATTTGAAATTGGCATCCATTACACATGCCTTAAAAATGTGGAGGTATTATCTCATGGGGAAAAGGTTTGAATTGAGAACAAACTATAATAGTTTGAAGCATTTATTTGGACAACCAACTTTAAATGTTAGACAAATTAGATGGCTGGAATTTTTGGCTGATTATGACTTTGAAATAAAGAACATAAAAGGTAAGGATAATAAGGTCATTGAAGCACTCAGTAGAAGTATGCATATGATGCATGGGAGAACCATAAATATCTGTTTATCTAATTTAAAAGTTAGAATTTAAGAGGCTGAAAATTCCAAACAGTAGTACATGAAAATAAAAGGAGAGCTAAAACAAGTAAATTTACAGCCAAAGTAAGTTAATTATGAGTTAAAAAGGGGGATGGAATTCTCATCTGCAAAGGTAGAATCTAAGTGCCAAATTCTTAAGGGCCGAAAAGTATAGTGTTGAGTGAGATGCACAAAGTGCCTTATGTTGGATACCCAAGGTATCAAAAAACAATATCAACAATCAAGAAAAAATACTTTTATTCAAGCATGAAATGGGAGGTGGCTAATTATATAGCCAAGTTTATAGAATGAAAAATGTTAAGGTTGAGCATAAACATCCAACTGGATTGGTACAGTGAATACCCACTCTATGAGTGGAAATGGAAAATTGTTTTTATTGATTTTATTACAAATCTTCCCAAAGACTGTGTGGAAACATGATTTGATCATGGTGGTGGTATATAAGCTCACTAAGGCTTCCCATTTTATTCCAATGAATTCAACACACAAGGTAGTAAATTTTACTAAAATCTATATGAAGGAAATTTCTAGGCTACATGGTGTTCCCAAGGAAATTATTTCAAACATGGATCCCAAGGTTACGTCAAATTTTGGACATGTTTATTCAAGGGATTTGGAACCAGTTTAAATTTTAGTACAACATATAATTCAGAGTCAAACAACTAGATAGAAAGAGTTAATCATGTGATTAAAGATATGTTCAGAATATATGTCATAGACAGACCATCAAATTGGGAAGAATATTTGCACTTAGTGGAGTTTGCATATAATAATTAGTACTAACCATTTTTGAAGATGAGCCCATTTGAGGCCTTGTATGGAAAAAAATGAAGCATACCCTTATGATTTTGGAAAACCCAATGGACATGGTCATTGTTGGGCCACACATCCTTAGGAAATGGAAGAGAAATTTAGAAAAATGAAGTACAATTTACAGGTTTCCTAGGATTGAAAGAAAACTTGTGCAATAAGAACACACTAAACAAGGAATTCAAAGTTGTTGATCATGTCTTCTTAAGAGTCAAGGAAAATAAAATTTCATTGAAACTAAGTGGTTGTGCAAAGTTGGGAGCTATATTTTGTTGGTCATTTGAAATCATGGAGAGGATTGGACTCATTGCAAATAGGATTATATTTCTAGCATCCATGCATATTCATAATGTTTTTCATATTTTTTACTTAAAATTTTCTTGATGATAATCATGTAATTGAATGGAATATGATTTAGGTGGATCTCAAGGAAGGCTTTCAAGTCTAGCCCATGGGAATTTTTGATAGGAAGTTCAAGGTGCTATAGAATCAAGCCATTTCCTTGGTAAAGGTGCAGTAGGCACATTCCAATCCCAAGGATGACACATGGGAGCACGAAGATGTTATGACAGTAGAATAACGTCATTTTTTTCACTAATTTTGTTTGTATATATGTGTTATATATAATGCACTAAGGATAGTGCATAAATAAGGGAGAGGGGAATGTACTACCCCCAACTCAACCCCTGAAATGTATGAATATGTACATATGATACTTAGGCTGATGTGTTGAGGATTGTTTTTTGACCGGTGTTCCCATGTGCATATTTTTTTATAGGATAGTGTGCATATGTTGATATTTTCCTAGTTATGTAAACTTGAGATCACATGCATGTTAATAAACTACACTGTTATTGCAGACCAAGCTAGACAAAAATACTATGGGTGGCTTAGACTCCACAAATGTGAAAAGAGGGCTAAAGGGTAAATGGTGAAGGGCTTAATCCTAGGAGGCCAAGACATTATTAAAATAATCCTAAGTCAAAATTGCACATGTTTTTATCCAAAAGTCCATAAAGTTACTTTAGAGGGTGTCATGTGTCAAGAGGGTGACATGCACAAAAAAATGAGGATGTTAGTATTACTAGACACACATTACATCATTCTAATAGGTAGAAGGTGACTACACTCCTTATAGAGTAAACAAGAATGACATTGTGAAATTATGGACCCTACGTAGAATCTGAGGAGGATTTGGGGAAAAGGGGATAGGTTTCCCCATGTGAGGTTAAATGGGCAGCTAAATACCCATAAGGAAATAGGAACTCCTGGAAACCACAGGAATCTAGAACATCCTTGGTCGATCAATTTGGACACCCTAAAAGGGTAGTCACACAACCTAATAAATTGTGGGTGTAGAGAAGGTGGGTTGTGGGGTTGATCAGGGACGTCATATTGTTTATAAGAGGTTGATGGGTTTGCTACCTTGACCTGATTATATATGGTACTAGTATGTACCTAGATTTGAGTAAGTCATTTCCCTATAGAGTTGAAGGCTGAAATTGGGGGTGACATGTTGCTAAAATATTATGAGCAACATGGTCTATGGTTGGGTGGAACATCTAAGGTCTACATCTAGTTAGTGCTTTCCTAAAAAGATAAGTATCTATTTTTAATGTTTATTTGTTTTCATTGTAACAATTTATGTATTCCAATGCGTTATTTGTGAATTTTAATTTAAATGGTGTTATTATGCAAGTTAAATTTTAGTAAGTGACTGCATTACATGATATGGTGCATTAGCCATGTTTACAAATTACTGTAAAAAATGGGTTAAAAGGTAAAATTACAACAACCAAAAAATCAATTTATAGGGGTAACAGGGTTAGTTATATGCCCCTATAGATGATTGGGGAAATTTTGAAATATTCCAAGGCTATTTGGAGAGTTCTTTCCAATGAGATACTATGTGCCCCAAATGAAGATTGTATGCAAAATTTGTGGCATTGGGAAATTGATGTACCAATTGACCACCTCAAGGCCTCAAAACTCTTTGGTGCTTCATCTTATAGGGTTAGAGTTTTGAAACTTTAGGGTTCTTTATTTATGATAAAATACCATTATTTTTTCCTCTTTTAATAGCTTTTATGAATGAGAGTAATCACCATCTCTCTCACTCTCTCTCTGTTCAAAGATAATCTAAGGCCATTCTAGCTAGTTTGTGTTCTGTAGTATTCAACTATTTTATTTATTAATATAAGTTGAGTTTTCACTGAATCATTGTGTTAGGTCCCTATAATACTAGTGTATTCCATTATTATTATTGTCATTGTAGCCCTTTGATGAGCCCCAAATTTGGTAACTTGTTGGGATCATTTGGCCTAATTATCCTTGTTCAATCCTTCATTTTTCATAGCTTATGCATTATTTTTCAGTATGTTTATGTCACTTGTACAAATAAGGGTAATCACTCTTCCTATGTGGCTAACACGTGCTTATTTCAGGTTTTTTGACACATGTTGGAGCAAAACCGAGCAATCATGGGCTAGAAGATAGCCAAGCTTGAGGTGAGGATTCGTAGGGAGGTTGTCTATGACATTAAATAGCCCTTCCTTAGGATCTTCACCCCCAACTCCAAGCTCCAAAGGCCACCAAAACCAGATCTAGAAGGCAGCCAAACAGATTTTGGAAGGGACTGTCTACTCACAGTTTGGACAGCCAAGTCCCATAGATTTAGGAGACTAGCTAGGGCCCTCGTGGTGTATAAATGTTAAGGCCTCAGCCTTCGTAAGGGACTTTTGAAACCATTGCATATTTTGCACTAAAAGAGCTGTTAGCTTTAGCTTGTTCTCTTGTAGCCATTTTGGCATAACTCTTGACTTATGACTATTTTTTGATAATGAGAAGCAGTCTGATTTTATATCAACTTTGAGTTTTCTATAGGAGCCATAACTCTCAGGGTTGGGCCTAACTGAGAGCCTAGGGCTTCCTTTTTGTATTGTTACCTTTCCTTTATGCCTTGTTGTTTTCCTTTTATGCATTTGAAATGTATTTCTGTTAGGCAGATTTATTTGTGTTGATTAAATAGGTCACTGTTTATGGATAGAATTGCTTCAGATGTTTAAAATAGATTGGTAGGATAATAACAGGGAAAAAAGCTCCAAGAAAAGGGCCAACAACACTTTCGGTTTCACCTCATCCTTATTGGATCAGGGGCTGGAATTGAAGTAACCATGATGTCCCAACAAAAACACTAGTTTGCTTGACCATGCAATCCTTAGTGTATTGTTTTCATTTGCAGAAGTTAGTTATGGGTTCATATCTCTGAAATGTTTCATTGCATAGTTGACGTACATGGTTTTCTTTCCAAATAAAGATGTCGTTCATTCATTTTATTGTCAGTTAAATTAGATTAGCTAGGACTTTGATTATTTGTAAGACTTTGTTGATTTGGTTGAATGTACACTGTGCAGAGCATCTCTACCACTCTTTCATCCACCTAAGCTTCATCAGAGACAACTGTTCCATCTCCTAGCTAGGTTCCTCATCTCACATCTATCCTTTTGCCCACGTAACCCTACCTTCTTCCGCAATCATTGTTTCAGCCTTCTTTAAGCCAAGTCACCCTTCTACACCTTCTCACCACTCCATCCACCAGTCCCTAGGTCACTTCAAACCCCTATCCTACCTCCATATCCATTCATGCATCTTCCCTCACTCACCCATCCTCTAAAATCCAATTTTTAAACATCCTGTAGAAATTTCTGAACATCCTGTAGAAATTCCTGAATATCCTATAGAACCCCTGCAAACATCCTGTAGAAGCTCACAAACGAGGTTTCTTGACAGCCAAACTTTGTGAAATTCTCTGGAGGGGTGTTAGGGACTCCTTAGACCCTCTCTGAATCTTCCCAACCTTTTCCAAGCATTTCTCCTCCTTGATCCACCCCTGCACAGTAAAGAACAGTGAAAGCATATGCATGATGAAACTGACAACTTAATCAAAGATACAAAAATATGTTTTCTTAGTACAAAGGTAGTATAGACACATGTATTTTACCTTCATATAAGTAATGGCATATCTTTTAGTAGTTTTCATTCTCATCTTTGCATCAGTAGGACTAGCTGGTAGAATTAGGGTTTGCTAGGGTTTGCGCTTTCCTTCAGTTTTTCAATCTCTTTTCGCAAATAGATTAGCTTTCCTCGAGTTAGCTTTCATCCGTCAATTAAAAATATTCTTCTAAGAGCTCATAGAAGTTGTCTTAAGCTCCTAGTGGTCTTGTGCCAGCTGACCAAGTGACAGCTGCGACAAGAGCTAGTACTTGTGCATATAGCATTGTCGCTTCCAAGTTTGTTACAAACTATCGGGTTGATAAAAGTAAAGAAGGGAGTCCCAGGAGTTGCAGCATTATTGCTGCAATACTGGAGCCCACCATATTTTTGTCGCCGTTGCCGGGGAAGCGTCAGAGAATTGGTGATTGTTTCTTTTCTTCTATTTTCTCCTACAACCTTCTACTAAGTAGTTTATTTCATTTCCATTCTGCAATTTCATTTTTGCAAAATTAGAGTAGACATTTCTTGCTTTCATAGATTAGCATTTCAATTCTGCAAGTGTAGCTTTGCATTTCAATTCTGCAAGCGTAGCTTAGCATTTCAATTCCGAAAAATAGATTAGTCCTTTCCTGCTTTCGTTTCAATTCCGCATTTTCATTTCAGCAAGATAGCTAGTTGCAGTTCAATCTATTTTAGTTTTGCAGGTACCAGAAGAAAAAAACAAAAGCAATCAAAAGTCTTTCCATTTCATGCCTCGTAGGAATAGAGATAAAACTGGAAAATTCTTACCCAACACCCGTACCACATCACTGAGTCAACCTTCTCTCTTCTCTGGTGACAGTGAGCTAGAAGAACCTATAGGTGAACCTCCTGAGATATACAAAGATCCTATAACAGAAGAAGAGTTAGAGAACACTCCATCTGAAGCCATGGCTGAAAACCAAAATGGTAGAAGAGAAGATGAGAGAATAGAAGGTGCCTTTCCTATCCGAGAGACCAATGGAGACATGAAAATGAAAAACATAAGTCCCTCTGCTTTACCTCACTTCCATGGACTGACTACTGAAGACTAATACCTTCCTGTTTGAGTTTGTTGTCCATTGTCGAACTTATGACTATGCTGAGGATGAGAAAAATTTAAAACTCTTTCCCTCTACCCTCAAGGATGCAACATTACGCTGGTTCATGGGGTTACCTGGAAATAGTATCACCACTTGGGCTCAAATGCAGCAAGCTTTCAATGCCAAATACTGGGACTACTGTAGATCCAAGGAAACTAAGGGAGAAATATTTCGGATGACCATGGGAAGTGATGAGTCTTTAGAAGACTACGAGGAAAGGTTCCAACTCAGTTATAAACGGGCCAAGTGCACACTTGACCCGGAATCTCTGAAGCTGGTTCTGCTCGGAGGAGTCCCTGAAGACCTTATGGACACTCTTAACATGCTGGCTGGAGGAGACATCTACCAACTACCTTATGAGGACATAAAGGTCGTGTTTAGAAACCATTCTAGGGTGGCCCGAAAGAGGGGTAAGGGGAATCATCTTTCAGCTAGTACCACCTTCTCCAAGCATGAGTTTGCTAACCAGATGGAAGACCTCAAGAGTGAGATTAGACAGACTATTTCCATGCAACTTGATACCTTCTGAATTCAAAAAAAGAAAGAGGAATTTGAGAGGGCTTTGGCCATTTTTTGTCCTAGATGTACGAGGAAGCATCCTAAGAATGAATGCCCATTGCACTCAGTAGATGTATGTTTCATTTGTGAGGAAGACCACCCCACCAACCAATGCCCTACCTTGCCTAGATTTAAAGCCATGTACCTAGGGACTGAGGTGGATACTGAACCTCTCTAGTTTCTCAACCAAAGGAGGCCACATGGACCTAGACCTTACCAGCAGGGGATGCAAGGGACATCCCAAGCTTATTATAACACCAACCAATCCGCTCATATACCTTCTTGGGCCCCCCTGCTCATCCTTCCTGGTCCGCACCTCCTTTGTGGTCCTATCCATCTCAATACCATACTCAACCTCCTCCTCATTTGTTTCACTCTCATGCCCAGCCACAACCTCAGTGGAATGCACCTCAACTAGGGTGGAGGCCTCAGTACAACACTCCTCCCGCCATTTTTCCTCCACCACTGGCTCAACCACAACCATTACCTCCTTCTCCTCCAAGACAACCCCAAATGCCTACTCAACCGAACCCGAACCCCAACAATAGATAGGCCCAGTAGGTATATACTGGGAAGACAACGTGCCCTACCTATGCTATAGAGATCTAGGAGATCAACCTGTGATCTGGGAAGGTCCTTCCAGAGCGCCAACCTCCTCCCCTAGAGGAGGAGGAGGAGAAACAGGGAAGTGAACCCCAAGCCATTCCACCCTTTCTTGAGTGACTCACAGTAACCACACAACCCAACCCAGAAGAGATTGAGCTTCTGGGAGAACTCAAGCAGTTATGTGTGAAAATACCACTTCTCCAGACCATAAAAGATGTACCGATATACAACAAATTGATTAAGGAGAAGTGTTTCAGGTACCCAGGTAGGCGAAAGAGAGATGCCTCAACCATCAATGTCATAGGACAACTGTCCGATCTTATGTTGGGGCAAGTAATCTGTCCAAATTATTTGGACCTTGGGAGTCCTATAATTGATGTCCACATCAATGGCACCATCATACCCCACACCTTGATTGGTCTAGAGGCCGTCATTAATGTGATGACCAGGGACACCATGCTTAAGCTCAACCTTCAGAGTTCCTTAAGGAAGACCTCGACAGTGCTGCAATTGGCAGACCACTCCACCGTGACTCCCGAAGGGATCGTGGAAGATGTCTTGGTCTCTGTTGACTCCTGGGAGTATCCTGCGGACTTTTTGGTCCTTCAGCCAAAGGAAAAACTCACTGGATATCCCCTCATTTTGGGAAGGCCTTGGCTGGCTACTACGGATGCTTACATCAGATGTCGAGCAGGAAGCATGACCATCAAAAATGGGCCTACGTCCAAACAGCTGGTCCTATACCCTCCTGCTCAACCTCTACTAGAACATGACTTACCCCTCTGGTTGGAAAAAGGAGAAGAGGATGAGGTCTACTCTGCACCATTATGCACAGTAGAGGCCACCAAGGGAGGCCCTTAAACCGAGGATGATTTGATTGAGAACTTAATCCAAAATCCTCCCCTTGGTGCACTATCCTTGGAAGAGCTGGTGGAAGATACCCAAGCCAATGCTTTAGTGGACCTATGTGTGACTGATCCAACCACTCCTAGAGTTAAGAATGTCGAGGTTGGCCCTGAAAGGACTTTAAAGATAAGCTCCTCTCTCTCTCCCTCTTGGGAAAAGGAGCTATGTATCCTCTTGACCCGCCATTTGGAGGCTTTTGCCTGGAGCTACAAGGAAATGAAGGGAATCCATCCCTCGGTCTGTACCCATCATATCTACATTAAGGAGGACTGTAAACCAGTCAGGCAACATTAGAGGAGAATGAATCCAGCCCTCAAGGACATTGTTAAAGAAGAAGTGCAAAAATTGTTGGATGCAGGATTCATCTACCCCATCTCGGATAGCGAATGGGTTTCCCCTCTGGTGTTGGTACCCAAGAAAATTGGGAAATGGAGAATCTGTGTGGACTACCGAGAACTAAACAAAGCCACCAAGAAAGATCACTTCCCTTTACCTTTCATAGATCAAGTGTTGGATGGACTGGCAGGGAAAAGGTTTTTCTCTTTCCTAGATGGGTTCAGCGGGTATAATTAGATCCAAATCAGCCCAGAGGACCAAGATAAGACCACCTTCACTTGTCCATGGGGTACCATTGCCTACTGAGTCCTTCCCTTTGGGCTAGGAAATGCTCTTGCCACTTTCCAGAGGGATGTTCTGAGCATCTTTTCCGAGCTGGTTCATGATTCGATGGAAATCTATATGGATGACTTTACTCCTTATGGGTCTAGCTTCCAAGAAGCCTTGTCCAACCTGGGAAAAGTTTTAAGCAAGTGCATTGAGATAAACCTGTCCCTCAGCCCTGAAAAATGTGAATTCTTGATCACTAAAGGGACCGTGTTAGGTCATACCATTTCTCGCCAAGGATTACAGGTGGATCCCAACAAAATTGCTATCATCAAAAAGGTTCCACCTCCTTAGAAGGTAAGAGATGTTCGGAGTTTCCTAAGCTTAGCGGGATATTATAGAAGATTCATTAAAGATTTCAGTAAGCTAGCCTCACCATTATATGGCCTCTTAGGAAAAGATGTTGAGTTTAAATGGACTGACGACTGTCAAAGGGCTCTGAATGAGTTGAAGTATAAGTTAGTGTCCGCCCCAATTTTGAGAGGCCCAAACTGGGCCCTACCTTTCCACATCTACACTGATGCCTTGAACAATGCCATAGGGGCAGCCTTACGACAAGTTGAGGAGAAACTTCCATATGCCATATAGTTTGTCAGCAAAAACCTGTCCAAGGCATAAATGAACTATATTGTAACTAAGAAGGAGTTCCTGGCCGTGGTCCATTCCCTGAACAAGTTCCGACACTACATCACTGGCTATCAAACATTTGTACACACTGATCATGTTGTAATTAGATATTTAATGAATAAGCCTGATGTAAATGCTCGTATTATTAGATGGTTACTTTTGTTGCAGCAATTTGATTTTACTATCGTTGACAAACCAGGTAAAGAAAATGTTGTTGCTGACTTCTTGTCTAGATTGGATTTGCCTGCAGGTGAAGAAGGAACATTGGATGACCAGATGCCAGATGAAAATTTGTTTGCTATCTCAGTACTCTCTTCGTGGTTTGCTGATATAGCAAACTACTTGGTCTCAACATAGTTCCCTCCGCATCTATCGTCAAAGGAGAAGAGCAGAATCGTGAGGAAGAGTGCCCCATTCACCTGGATTGGGGGCAACTTGTTCAAACTTGGCCTCGATCAGATATTGAGGCATTGTGTTAGGGAGGAGGAAGTCTTTGACATCCTCCTAACCTGCCACGATGGACCCTGTGGAGGCCATTTTGCAGCAAAGAGGACTGCCTTCAAAATTCTACAGGCAAGCTACTATTGGCCCACTCTTCATCAAAATGTCAGAAGATACGTCAGCCAATGTGACCGATGCTAGAGGATGGGGAAACTGACTCCAAGGGACGAAATGCCTCTCCAACCTCAAGTGACCCTTGAGCCATTTGAGAAGTGGGGCATGGATTTTTTGGTTCCTATTAACCCTCCTTCGAGGCAAAGGTATTACATCATTATGTGCATAGACTATCTGAAAAAGTGGGCAGAAACCAAGGCAATCAAAGCAGCAACAGAAGAAAAGGTGGCTGATTTTTTAAGAGAAAACACCTTCTACAAATTTGGCTACCCAAGAGAGTTAGTCAACGATTAAGGAAACCAGTTCACCTCCAACTTAATTGAAGACTTGCTCGCTCATCACAAGATCAAGCATAGGACTTCCACCCCATATCATCCTCAAGCAAATGGGCAGGTGGAAGTCACTAATAGAGCATTAGAAGGGATTTTGACTAAGGTGGTGAGCAATAGTAGAAAGGATTGGGCAGATTGTCTGGTTGAGGCCACTTTGGCCTACAACACCACATGGAAGACCACAACCAGTTTCACACCTTATGAGCTGGTCTACGGGAAGAGAGCTTTGCTATTAATTGAGTTCGAGTACAACACATTGAGGATGGCAGCTCAGTTGGACCTAGATCTCAGCCATGCTCAATGTGAAAGGTTATTGCAGCTGAATGGGTTAGATGAACATCGAATGCAGGCCCTCCTCCACTCAGAATCGGTTCAACTTTAGGGAAGATATGGCATGATCGACACCATAATGAAAAACAATTCCAGATGGGAGATTGGGCGTTGCTATATGATTCCAGACATAAGGATTTCAAAGGGAAGCTGAGGACAAGATGGGTAGGACCATATGCAGTGGAGAAGTGCAATGATAATGGTTCCATCCTTATCCGAACCATTGATGAAGAAGCCATCTGTAGAGCTATAACTAGGGTCTCTCACACCTCTAATTATTCCACATTAATAAATCAATCCGGGAACGTTTTGTTATTGCAAAGAGTAGCTCAATCCGAGGCTATTTGTCCGAGTAATTCTTAGTATAGTGTTCAGAAGATTCAAAAGAAAACAGATGTTAGGCTGTAACTAAACTAACCCAAAAGGTAAAATCACACAAGACAGTTGATCAATCAAGGGTACGGAAGCAATAACCCATCCCTCTAGAAACTGATAAAGAAAGGAAATTAGAGCATGGACTTATAGGTCTGGGAGCTAAGCAGCGTCTTGCTGAGGCTCACTACAGCCTTAGGCCTTCTCTCACACCAAACAACAAAGACAGGTAAATAAAACGGCAGAAAGTAAAATGGAACAGCAAAATGGAAATGGAACAGCAGTAAATGTAACAGCAGTAAAATGGAACAGCAGTAATCAAATGGAACAGCAATGATAAAATGGAACAGCAGTAATAAAATGGAATAGCAGTAATCAAATGGAACAGCAATGATAAAATGGAACAGCAATCCTTGATGAATTATGGAACGGCAACCATCACCCATATGTACATGTTCTATACTAATATAGCAATCTGAGAATAATGAATGATATGACTATGTTTCTAAACAGAGTAACGCTACTTTCAAGTCCCACAAATATAATTTCACATGGATCCAATGACAGTAACATTCATTCCAACACTCTGTTACAGAAATAGCTAATTAAAGATGCAATTCAACCTTGAATAGATCCAATTGTACAGTGCAGAGACATTATATGGAGAAATCATTCAGATATTGATTATAACAGAGCATAGCATATCATATGAAAGATATATCAGATTACTAAATAATAAAGATAAACAAACCACACACAAATCACCGTATAATGATACAAAAGCAAGTGTCCTTCGGAGTCGGGCCCTTAGCTGCCAATGGTACACCGCCTTAGGTTACTCCAGACGCAGAGATGAAATGAACACCAAGTCTTTTATATTAATTGCATCCACAAAAGTATAACAAAAACAGGTCTCAGTGAGACTCGATGATCAAAGTTTGTTCTGAAACTGTGAAATTACAAAAACAGTCGTCCTCTTGCTCAATGACGTTGTGCCTTTATATAAAAGTAATGACGGAGGTATCTAGATAATCAAAGATAAGTAAAGCAGTGATCCCTCAGGATCGAAGATCCTGAGGGATTCGCTAATCGTTTAATCCTTCTCTTTTCTTTCTTGCGTTCACCGACTCAGTGTCCCACATTCTTTTCCTGGAGTATTCAGCTCTAATTTTGCTTGATCTTGTTCGCATCTGGTTCCCCGCTGGAGGGACAGCAGTTATTTTTCCTCTGCTTCTCGCTTTTGGACGGCAACTCCTTGTTTCCATGTCTTTCTGCATAGAAAAACGTCAATTATTAGCACTTGAGCTTCATTTGTCTATTCTTGCACATTTTATCAAAATCCTTTGTCTTCTTTGAATTCATAATGCAGAAAAGGTTACAATTATTATTGAAAAACTACTAAATTGCTTGTCAAAAGCATACCCTCCAAGTGCTCCACACACACCCCTGCTTACCCTGTTTCATGGCCTCATGAAAACATTATAGTTGACATGCAAGGCGGTGAGAGAATAGGCTGGAGAAGGGATCTCGTGAGGAGGCCGACAACTGTGATGAGCAACTAGATTATCAAAGAACTGATCTATTTGATCTACAGGCATCTCATACAAGGCCTGATATCCGGGTGCAGGGTGCCAAATAATTGGACTGCGAAATCGATACCCCAACCAGGATGGCCCTGCTCATAGAATCCGTTCCCCATAAAGGCTCAATCGGCTGGCAGCCAGCTCAAAATTCTCGTATTTGAATGGTTCCCTGAGCTGGATGTTAGGGTTAGAGGTCCGGTATCGAAATTTTGCAGCATCGATGGCAAGGTCTTTAATAGTCAGGAAATATTCCAGACTATTTCGGATCAAGTCTTCGTGCATGGGTCCTAATATCTTGATGACACCTCGGATCCTCATAAGGCTCCTATGCTCTTTCCATAGCGTCACTGGGTCTCTAGGTTCAGCTCGTACCCATAAATCTAGGCTATTCTCTTGTCTCTGAAAGGTATTATAAGCTCTGAGCTATTTCAGCTGATTAACCCCAAATGAGATAAAGGCTTGGAATTGTATATCGCCAACAAAAGGGCCAGGATTTAAATCAGTTTCCTGGTCTAGCACAAGGTTGTGCCAGTAAAACTCGCACAATAACCTTTGAACCTTAACTCCATAGTGCTTGCAACAGTCTATAAAATCATTAGCAGTATTGATGTGGATAGGTGCTCCTGCCCTAACGGCTTTTATTTTCAATCGCAAATATTGTTCAAGTAAAAATAAAGCATAATTTCTAGCAGGGGCCCTACAAGTCAAAACGTCATTATACAAGGAACACACAGTGTCCATTTGCTTAACAACACTATCTAATCGACGAGTTACCTTAGAAACCTTTTCCTGCTCCTTTTGCCATCCTTCAAAGGCTTGGCTCTCGGACTGACTAATGTCCCGAAGTTGTTGTTGTAGCTCTTCGTATTTCTCCCTGGGGATTGTTTGTTCTCGCAGCTGCTCAGCTTCTTGCTGAGCTTCCTTCATCATTTTGTGCAAGGTCCTAGTTTTTTTATCCTTTTTCCACAAAGTCGTAGAGGCTGGAAGTTTAACCTGGACCTTTCTATTACGCTGCTTAGAGTTTAGGACCCAAATTACCCCCGAGGGTGGTGCTTCTGTTTGGACCTCTTTGCTTTATGTTTCTTTCTTAACGCGAATAAAGGGTTGTTGTGGTCCTCCTGCCATCGGATCCTCTTGTTGTTCCATTGGCATGTCCATCCATTCTTCAGGGTCAGATGGAACAGCAGTCTATTCCTCTACGAAATTTGGAACAGCAGCTTGTTCTCCCATGTTATTTGGAACAGCACCCTGTTCCTCATTATCATTTGGAACAGCAGACTGTTCCTCGGCAGTAGGTATCCTGATGGGGTTTCGACCCACAAAACGGGTTCTTATCCTCAGGGTTCTTGCTGCAGTGGCCCTCCTCCTTTTCCTTGTGGTCCTTTGTATTCTCAAATTGGCTTTCAAAATTCGAATTTGCTGCCGAAGCCTGGCTATAGTGCCCAGCAACCTCTGCTATTTCTTTCTTAATTTCTTAATTTCCTTTGCCTCAGTAGAGGGTTTGGCCCTTAAGCCCGCTCCTTCTTCATCTGGGATATCTTCCGGTGTCTTGGGGACAGATTGTCCCTGATTGTTGTCTTCCATTTCATTATCATAACCAGGCAGGTTTTCTTCTCCTGCCTTTTCTGCATGCATTTCCTCGGGTAATTCTTCCTCTGCGGGACCGTCAGGGACGCCTGCTGAGCTGGAGGGCTGGCCATATTCCCCCATATTGGCCAGAACTGCTGCCAATTCCTCCTCACCTACAGGGACCTGCAACGGGCTACCCCCTGGCTGTGCTATTTATTCTTCTTGATTGCCCTGTTCGGTGGCCAATTCTTCCTCAGAGTGCTCATCTTCTTGGTTGCTCTGTTCGGTGGCCATTTCTTCCTCAGAGTGCTCATCTCCTTTTTCAATTCCTCCTTCCGGCTGGTTAGTCTCAGCCTCTGATTGCTCAGCATTTCCTTCGGAGGGTCCTCCTTCTGGTTCTGGAGGTTCGTCCGCAATTTCAATTGGCTGGGCCGTGGTTCCCTGAATCCTTTCCAGCCTTCCTCGTATCCGGGCCAGCCGGGCTGACTTCCTTGGTCTCTCAGGTTGGTCGGGTGTGCCAGCAGGTTCTCTGGGTTCCTCTGGTCATTCTGGCGTACCGGAGGGTTGTTTCCGTTTTGAAGCAGCATGTCTTTCTGCTGCTGACTCCTTACGTCTCTCTGATCGTTCCGGCATGCTGGAGGACCGTTCAAGTTTTGGGGGTGGTGCAGCCGATCCCCCCTCAACTATTGCAATCAGTTCCTCCCAAGTGCTTTGCTGTTGAGTGAGACTGTGGCTCACTATTAACTGAATCAATCCATGGTGGCTAACGACTGCATCTATGTGTTAGGCCTTCTTCAAGCTTCGGGCCACGTCATGTAGTAGCGAATTTAAAAGTGTAGGGAGATTTACAGAGCATTTTCCTTTTAAAACAGCTAAAAGTTTCAGGTGACGGGGTCTTACCACATCTTTTCTCCCTTCGCAGGTGATATAAATTTGCACTGTCTTCGCTAGCTCGATCCAGGGTTCCCCTAGTGTTGCCGGCAGAACTCCTTTCCCTTTGACTGTCAAGCTTTGGCCTTCATCCTGGAAGATTTCCATAGATTTTTGTAATCTTTCCTTCTTCAGCGTCAATATGGGTCCAGCAGCTGCTAATCCCGACACTTCTGTGATGATATCCTCCGTAACCGCTATCCGCTTTCCTCCTACTATGGAGTAATTTTCCTGCAAATTTTGCAGGAATTCCAACGCCACTGCTTCGTTTGATTCTTGCAGGCGGCTGAAATAATTCAACCATCCTGCATTTTCCAGGATTTTGTGAGCAGCAGCGGAGACTGTCAGCTCGTGAGGTTCGCTTTGGACCGTCTTTCCGCCCATGATTCTGCTCAGAAATGGAACAGCAACTGCTTGCGATGTTTGCGACGCAAAGAGGATGATCGTTGCCAAATTTTGAAAAAGATAACAGAGCATGCAACGAAAAAAGGATCGTGGACGGCAATCTCCATAGAATGGGATAATCATACCGTTAAACCATGCCATTCCTTCGTACATTATCTTGCCCGAATGGTGTGCAGCCACGTAATCCATGGAGTAATGAGGTTACCTCCCCCCCGCGATCTGATAGGTTGTCCCCAGCCGTCAAAGAGAGGAGCAGCAGCCAGTCGGAAGTCAAATCATAAAGAACAGCATATGGAATTATGCCATGTTTTAGAAAAACAACGAAATGCCGAAATCGAGGCAAAAAGGTAGATCGCGTTTTATATAAGAGCCTGCGTGATATAATGAGGAGCCAGGGGATTGGACGTCTGTCAAGTGTACAAGTCTCCAGTAGTCATTGTCAGTTCCGTTGCCATGATCGGTGGTAATAAATATTCATGTGATATATATATCGGGGTGTGACATATGATTTATGCAAAGGATATAAGAGACATAAAGATTTAATATCATACCTTTTGGTGTAAATATTACGACTTCTATGCCATTAACAGAGCTTTGCTTCCAACAGGTGTTCATAACCTTGGCAGAGTTGTTTATTTCACCCTCCGGAACGATGATCCTTTGTGTATAAAGAGTGATTTTTCAAAATGCAGGCCATTATGCTGGCTTGGTAACCAGATAGCCATAATGCCATTCACAAGGTAGGCGCGAAACGTGGTCAGGCCGGCTCGTGATGAGACCCCCTGTTCCAAAGTTTGCTTGTTAATTTACCTTCAGACCATATCCCTGGTGTGGTGGCCGTAATGGGAATGCCACTTTGCTTCCATCCTTATGACCATGGTAGGTTGGCTCTCAATGAGACCCCCTATCCTGCATTTGACAATTTTCATATTTTGTTTTTGTTTTCTTTTGCAGAGCACCTCTCTTTTTTGTTTATTTCCACATAAGGGTGGTTCCGAACTCCTTAAGAGCGGGGAATGGTGGAAGAAGTCTTATGATCCCAACAGACATATATAAATCGTTTGTTCTTACTCCTAAGTAATAATCAAGAAAGATTTTTAGGGAAATCGTCATGATAAAGATCACCAACCAGGGTTCGGTAACAAGACAATGACAGCGAAGATGAAAAGTTAATGTCCCTCCTCTTGTCCTCTTATACATACTGGCTTCATAGTAATAGCGATTTATGATGTGCTGATTTCGGTATATCATGGTTTATGTTCATCGCATAAATTCATTGTTGTATCTAAAAGATTGGGGAGACCATGGGCGCAAAGCATCCCAATAAGGGCAAAAACATGCCAATGGCATTCCTGAGAGAAGAATCCATTTGTAGGATACCATTTCTTTGAGAGGAACAACAGAAAATCGCAAATGTTGTTCCTTCTAAGAAAGGAACAGCAAAGACACTCGAATTTTGTTCCTTTTGAAGAAGGAACAGCAAAAATACGCAAATGTTGTTCCTTTTGAAGAAGGAACAGCAAAAACACGCAAGTGTTGTTCCTTTTGAAAAGGAACAGCAAAATCACACAAGTGTTGTTCCTTTTGAAAAGGAACAGCAACATCACACAAGTGTTGTTCCTTTTGAAAAGGAACAGCAAAATCACACAAGTGTTGTTCCTTTTCGCAAAGGAATAGTAAAAACACGCAAATGTTGTTCCTTTTGAAAAGGAACAGCAAAATCACACAAGTGTTGTTCCTTTTCGCAAAGGAACAACAAAAACACACAAGTTCTGTTCCTTTTTGCAAAGGAACAGCAAAAACACACAAGTGTTGTTCCTTTTTGCAAAGGAACAGCAAAAACACACAAGTATTGTTCCTTTTGAAAAGGAACAGCAAAATCACACAAGTGTTGTTCCTTTTGAAAAGGAACAGCAAAAACACGCCAGTGTTGTTCCTTTTTGAAAAGGAACAGCCGAAACACATGTGTTGTTCCTTTTCGCAAAGGAACACCAAGACCACACAAATGTTGTTCCTTTTGAAAAGGAACAGCAAAAACACGCCAATGATGTTCCTTTTTGAAAAGGAACAGCAGAAACACACAAGTGGAACAGCAAAAATACTTAGAATTCAAACAGAAAATCAAGAGAGCATATATACAGGATGTTATGTACAAGCTATGAAAAAAATGAATTACTTAAGTTATAGGTGAGGAATATTTTGCTTCCTCTCCTAAAATTTCCATATCAGTATCTTGTCGTACCTGCTGACAGAAGGATTCCCGAGTGAGTGGCTTTAGATAGAGACGAACTCGGTGGCCATTTACTTTGAATGCGTATCCAGAACCGTCAATTGTGATCAGGGTAAGGGTCCCATTGTCATGTACCTTCTGCATTTCGTATGGTCCTAACCATCGAGTCTGGAGTTTCCCCGGGAAGTCCTGAAACCGAGAGTCGTATAACAGAGACCAGTCTCCTTCATGAAAGACTTTATTCTTGATAAGTGCATCATGCCATTTAGCTCGTTGTTGTTGAATCAATGTTGTATTTTGTAATGTAGAGAGCCTAATTTCGTCCAATTCATTAATCTGTTGTAATCGATTGATTTGTGCCTCACTCAAATCTAGGCCGACTTCCTGTGCAGTTCGTAGTGTTTGGATTTCGAATTCTATGGGGAAAATTGGTTGTTTTCCAAACACTAATTGATAAGACGAATAGCCTGTAGTACTTATCCATGTGGTTTTATAGGCCCACAGTGCCTCAGGTAGTCGAGCAGCCCAATCACGCCTATGCGATGCAATGGTTTTTGTTAAAATTGATTCTATTACCTTATTACTACTTTCTACTTGCCCATTTGCATGCGGATGGTATGGGGTAGTGATCTTATGTTGGACATGATAATTGTTAAGTGTTGCAGCTAATTTATTTCCAACAAATTGTGGTCCACCATCTGTGATTAGTTCTCTCGGAAGTCCATAACGTACAAACAAATGGAACAAGAATTGTATTACAGAGTGTTTTGTAGCCTTAGGCAATGATTCGGCCTCGACCCATTTAGTAACATAGTCTGTCGCCACCAGAATGTATGTCCTCTGATTTGATGATGGATTAATGGGCCCGACGAAGTCAAGAGCCCATCGTTCAAATGGCTCAATGACCAATTATGGTCTCAGAGGCATTTCATCGGCTTGGCCAGGTCGTCCTGCTCGCTGGAAGCTGTCACAGGCTTGTGCAAATTTTTTCGTATCTTTGAAAATTGTAGGCCAATAGTATCCTGTCTGCAATACTTTATGTGCTGTTCTCTTTTCAGCAAAGTGTCCCCCGCATGGTCCGTCATGGAAAGCTTTTAAAATGTCGAAGATCTCGTCTTCTCGAATACACCTCCTGATTTGCATATCTACCCCTGTATGGAACAAATGACCTCCAATCCACGAAAATCGAGTGCTCTTCTGAACAATCTGCTTACGTTCCTGAGGGGTTAAGTGTTTTGGTAGCTTACCTACTGCAAGGTAATTGGCGACATCAGCATACCAGGGTGTTCGAACAGCAACAGCAAACAGGTGTTCATCAGGAAATTGATCTTCTACTGTTGTTGTTTCAATTGACTTCGGTATTCGTGAGAGAAAATCGGCTACAGGGTTCTCCTTGCCAGGTCGATCCTTGATGGTGATATCGAACTCCTGCAATAAGATCAACCATCTGGTGATTCTAGCATTCGTAACAGGTTTATTTGCCAAATATTTGATAGCAAAATGATCTGTATATAACACAACGGGATAGCCTGTGATATAATGTCTAAATTTGTTAACAGCATGTATTACAGCCAGGAATTCCTTTTCAGTGACAGTATAATTGAGTTCCGCAGAGGATAAGTTTTTGCTGATATAGTAGATAGCATATGGTCTCTTATCCTCTTCTTGCCCCAGGACTGCACCAATTGTTGTATCTAAGGCATCAGATGAGATTTGGAATGGCAAATTCCAGTTTGGTCCTTGAAAGACTGGGGCTGTTGATACAAGCTTCTTCAATTCCTTAAAAGCCTGGTCGCATTTTTCTGTCCACAAGAAATCAACATTACCAGTTAGAGCATATAGAGGTGCAGCAATACGTGAGTAATGTTCTATAAATCATCTGTAATACCCAGAAAATCCAAGAAAACTGCGTACCTCTGTTTGAGTAGTGGGGGTAGGGATAAGCAAAAGAATCTGAATTTTGGCCGGGTCTACCTGGATGCCAGCTGCTGAAATATAGTGCCCTAGAATGAGCCCTTCTTTCATCATCATGTAACATTTTTCGTGGCTCAGACAAAGTCTGGTAGCGATACAACGTTGTAGGACTTTTTCCAGGGTATCTAAAGCTAGGTCAAAATCATCTCCATATGGTGTAAAGTCATCCATGTACACCTCAAGTCCATCGTTTATTAGATCTGCAAAAATGCTAAGGACAGCTCTTTGGAATGTAGCAGGGGCATTACATAGACCGAAGGGCAGTACTCGATAGGCAAACGTTCCCCAAGGGCAAGTAAAGGTAGTTTTATCCTGGTCTTCAGGAGCAATTTGGATTTGGTTGTATCCGTTGAAGCCATCCAGGAAAGAAAAGAATTTCTTCCCTGCTAAAGTGTCCAATACTTGATCTATAAATGGGAGAGGGAAGTGATCCTTCTGTGTGGCTTTATTTAACTCCCTGTAATCCACGCAAATCCACCATTTTCCATTTTTCTTGGGTACCACCACCAGGGGAGAGACCCATTTACTGTCGGAGATGGGATAGATAAAATTAACATCTAAAAGTTTCTGAAGTCCGGCTTTTACTACCTCTTTTAGATGGGGGTTGAGTCTTCTTTGCAGCTGACGAACAGGTCTTGCATATTTTTCTATATAGATGTGGTGGGTGCATAATTGAGGATCAATCCCCTTCATGTCAGGGTAATCCCACGCAAATGCTCCTTGATATTTTTGTAACATATTAACGATCTTTGTTTCTTGGTCTGGTGTAAGGTTGGCGTTGATATTTAGAGTCTTACCAGGTTCAATTTCCACTACTTTACTATTGGAAACAACAGTCATTGCTATTGTTTGGTCATGTGCACCTTTCAAAGGGTCTTCTTCTAGCTCACTATCAAACGCTGCTTCTATCATAAAACACTGTGTGTGAGATCTAGATTCAGTTTGACTAATGAAGTTATTGATAGCATCATCTTCTGTTTGATATTTTTAAAATCTAAAGCTTTTTGTACAGTCAATGGGGATCTGATATTGTTAGTAAGGTATGACACAGGATACTAATTAGTTTTGATCATTGGCAGGCTTGGCTGTGCTGGAGGATATAGAACTAGATTTTTAACGTCTGGTCCTTTAGTTATGGTCATGTTTCCCTACCGGCAACCAATGTAGGCATCAGCAGTAGCAAGCCAAGGTCTTCCTAGTATTAGCGGATGTCCATCTAGTCGGGTTTTTGGATTAATTATCAGGAAATCAGTTGGATATTCCCAGGAGTCTACAGAAACCATGACATCGTATAGAGTACCTTCTGGTTGAACTACATATCGATCTGCCAATTCTAGCAAAGTAGAAGTAGGTTCTACTGATGTGATGCCAAGCTTTTGGCAGGTAGAGGTTGTCAAAATATTGATTGCAGCTCCCAGATCAACTAAAGCGTTAGTCAGGGTTTGACCATAGATTTGGACAGTTACAATTGGGTTTCCGGGATCTTCGTATTTGATAGGTCTCTCTTTTCCTGATAATAAGTCAGATAAGGTGCCGACTACTTGGACTCTTGGGTTAGTGGTTGTATTCCTCCTTGATTTTTTTATGCACGGTTCTTTTATAGTTTTTGCGTATATAGGAATGTCTTGAATGGCTTGGAGGAATGGAATTTTTATGTACAGGTTTTGTAACTCTTCCAGAATGTAAAAGTCTGGATATTGTACTGGTCGTGGTATGACTAATAATTTCAGGAAAGGAGGAGAGGATGTACTCGCTTGTTGATGGGTCTGCTCTTTATTTACACCCTCTTGTTGTGGCGGTTGTTCTATTGGTAACTGATCTTCAATGTGAACTGTTTTGTCTCCCTCTGTTTCTATTATACGTCCAGATCGTAACTGAAGATCATTGCACTCCCTTAGGTCAGGTCCGATTTCTGATGTTTCTATAAATTGGAGGGATTGGACCGGTCTATTATTAGGATTGGGATTGGGTTGGGCTGGGAGTTGCGGTCTCAGATTAGACTGGGGATTTTGTTGTAAGGCTGGCAGAGTCGGTTGAGGGAGTGGAATAGTTCATGTTGACTGATATGTCGATCTTGTCCAATTTGTCTGCCAGGGTGAACCTTGTGAAGTAGGGGGAATCCATTGTGGAGGATATGAGTTATTCTGCCAATATGGTGGGGTGTAAGGAAAATTTGGCCAGCCGAATTGGCCTATCTGATTCGTCCATGGATTTGGAGAAGGGAACGGCTGTGATGACCAGTTTGGAAATGGGGGTGTACATTGGTTTTGCCACATACCATATTGCTGAGCATTATACTGCGGAGACTGGAAAGAAGAAGTTGGGTCTGAAAACATACCAGATTGCCTAGGTTGCCATTGGCGACGCTGGTTAACAAATTATCCTAGCTCTGGTTCTTCTTCTGCTTCCTTGTATACTGCCTTCAATCCAGGAAGTGAGGGGCAGCTCTCCGTAAGGTGATCTTTCGTACAGATAGCACATGTTTGAACTGCATATAGTGGACATTCTTTGTGGCTATGTTTTCTTTTGCATCGGGGGCAGAAAATTTCCAGATTTTGTTCTGCCTCCATCTGCTTTTGCTTAGCCTGCACAATATCAAGTTATGTAGTTAATGTCCCCAGAATATCAGTTTTAAAATTTTCTAATAAATTCCCTAGTTCTACACGTGTTACTCCTTCTGTTGATATTTTGTTATCTCTAACAAACCGATCATATTCTGTTGGTTTTATCCTTGTGCTGCCTCTTGAACTCCTGATGCATAAATTAATGATGTCAGCAAAATTCTCTTGGTAAATATCCCCTTTTCCCATGATATTCAATGTTTCAATCCACTGTTCTTTCATGCCTCTAATCAATGCAGCTTTCAACACATTATCAGGTAGAGGTAGCGATGCATAGGGGGATCTCTGTAAATTATACTGGAAACGTTCTACGTATTCCTTTAAAGTTTCATTTGGTCTGGCCGTCATTTGGAAAATTTCATCTTTTAGTTCTCTCGACCTACAGTAATCTTGATATTTCTTGAGGAAAGATTCTTTCATTTGCTCCCAGTTGTTTATGACTCCACCACCTAAACCCATAAACCATCTCAGAGCTGCTCCTTTCAAAGTGGAGGGGAACAATTTTAATTTCTGGGGGTCAGTGGTGTAATCATATCCTCTACATATCACATCGAATTCAAATAAGAATGGATCAGGGTCCTCTGATGTAAGTCCATGAAACGTCGGGATGTGTTGAAGAGGGATCGCTTTCATGGGTGCATTTGCATCAGAATATACTATAGGATATTGCAATGTAGAAGTTTGAGTATTTGACTGATTCTGCACCATAGGATCAAATATGTGCCAATAACCTTCCGGAATTTCTAGGAGGGTGTTCCTAGGTTGAGAAGGAACGGCCTTGGCAGGGACTGTTTTAATGACACTCCCCTTATCTGGGATTTCAATCTGAGGGAATGGGGTGCCTTAAATATTAACTTTGACCGCACTCCCCTTATCTGGGATGTTTAACAATTGGATTATCCTAGAAGGAGACCTTGGTTCTCCTATTTCCCCTGTTTCCCCTTCTCCTTCACAAAGGTTTCTTAAATTCCCTTCCTACAGTCGTTCAGACACAGAATTTTCAATTTCTTGAAAGTCTTGTTCATCAGTCTGACTATGCATCTCAGCAAAGGCTCCAGATGGTGATGTTGTGGCCTGAAGGGAGCTAGTAGGCTGTTTAGAATTAATCTTTCTGAGGCCTACCGATGGCTGAGATTCAGTTTTCTTATAGATTTCATCTATGAAGGTTGTTCGGCCAAGGGTCACCGGTCCTTTGGCTTTTTCAGGTTTGGCTGGAGGTTTTATATTCTTTTCTAACATTTTCTGCTTAGTCATGCACTCTAAAAACTACTAAATACTATTCAACCAGCAATTCTGCTAAGAGAGTGGATGGTGGAGCAGGGCTTTTACATGCTCCGTACGTAGGTTCTTACCTTCCGTTTTTAAGATCCAACTCCCCCCTAGCAGATTTGCGCACTACTCTGTAAAGGCAAATGGCTATACTCCTTCCCCGGCAACGGCGCCAAAATGTAGAGCTATAACTAGGGTCTCTCACACCTCTAATTATTCCACATTAATAAGTCAATCCGAGAACGTTTTGTTATTGCAAAGAGTAGCTCAATCCGAGGCTATTTGTCCGAGTAATTCTTAGTAGTATAGTGTTCAGAAGATACAACGAAAATAGATGCTAAGCTGTAACTAAACGAATCCAAAAGATGGAACCACACAAAATAGTTGATCAGTCAAGGGTACGGAAGCAATAACCCATCCCTCTAGAAACTGATGAAGAAAGGAATTTAGAGCATGGACTTATAGGTCTGGGAGCTAGGCAGCGTCTTGCTGAGGCTCACTACAGCCTTAGACCTTCTCTCACGCCAAAACAACAAAGGCAAGTAAATAAAACGACAGAAGGAAAAATGGAACAACAAACTGGAAATGGAACAACAGTAAAATGGAATAGCAATTAATAAAATGGAACAACAGTAATAAAATGGAGCAGCAGTAATAAAATGGAACTGCAATCCTTCATGAATTATGGAACAACAACCATCAACCGTATGTACATGTTTTATAATAATATAGCAATCTGAGAATAATGAATGATATGACTATGTTTCTAAACAGAGTAACGTTACTTTCAAGTCCCACAAATATTATTTCACATGGATCCAATGACAGTAACATTCATACCGACACTCTGTTACAGAAAGAGCTGATTAAAGATGCAATTCAACCTTGAATAGATCCAATTGTACAGTGCAGAGACATTATATGGAGAAATCATTCATATATTGATTATAACATAGCATAGCATATCATATGAAAGATGTATCAGATTACTAAGTACTAAAGATAAACAAACCACACGCAAATCACCGTATAATGATACAAAAGCAAGTGTCCTTCGGAGCCGAGCCCTTAGCTGCCAATGGTACACCGCCTTAGATTACTCCAGACGCAGAGATGAAATAAACACCAAGTCGTTTATATTAATCGCATCAACAGAGTATAACAAAATCAGGTCTCAGTGAGACTCAATGATCAAAGTTTGTCCTGAAACTTAAAATTATAAAAAATTGTGGTCTCTCGCTCAATGACGTTGTTCCTTTATATAAAAGTAATGACGGAGGTATCTAGATAATCAAAGATAAGTAAAGTAGCGATCCCTCAGGATCGGAGATCCTGAGGGATTCGCCAATCGGTTAATCCTTCTCTTTTCTTCCTCGCGTTCGCTGACTCGGTATCCCGCATTCTTTCCCTGGACTATTCAGTTCTGATTTTCTCGATCTTGTTCGCATCCGGTTCCCCTCTGGAGGGATAGTAGTTATTCTTCCTCTGCTTCTCAATTTTGGACGGCAACTCCTTGCTTCCACGTTTTCCTGCATAAAAACGACAATTATTAATAATTGAGCTTCCTTTGTCAATTCTTGCACATTTTATTAAAATCCTTTATCTTCTTTGAATTCACAATGCAGAAAAGGTTACAATTATTATTGAAAAACCACTAAATTGCTTGTCAAAAGCATACCTTCCAAGTGCTCCACAAATATCACAGTAGAAGCCACTGCTAAACTTTTTTTTGATCGAGTATGGGTACACTTTGGGATACCATAGTCTATCATCTGAGATCGAGACAAAAGGTTCCTTAGTACATTTTGGTCCAGTCTATGGTCATTGTTGGACACCAAGCTCACTAAATCTACAACTTTCCATCCCCAAACTAATAACCAGACAAAGGGCGTCAACATGATCATCGTACACATGCTATGCAAGTACCTCAAAGCATCCACACACATGGCATGAGAGCCTCCCCTATGTCCATCATAACTATAATTAGGATCTCCATAGCTCAACTAGACACATCCTTTTTTAGGTGGGCTTGGGATTCCAACCACTATGTCCCATTGATGTGGCCATACCATTCGCTGCTACTCAGGAAGATTCAGATCATGTCTAGTCTGAAGCTGATAAGGAAAACAACTTCATTGAGCACATCCAACACATTTGCTAGCAGGTCCACGACATTTTGGAGAAATCAAATGCCAATTACAAGCAGCGGCATGATCAACATTGGGTGCCACATAAGTTTCAGGTGGGTGACAAAGTTTGGTTGCATTTGCAGAAGGAACACCTTACCGGAGCTTATAGGAAACTTAGACCACTTCGATATGGTCCTTACAACGTTACCAAAGTTGTGGGAGATAATGAATTTTAGCTCAGCATTCCCCCATTCCTTGGCCTACACCCAGTGTTCAATGTGGACTCCCTTCGACCATACTTCCCACCACTGTTGGACACATCAAACTTTGAGAAAAAATCACACCTACAGAGTTAAATCTACATTGTATGGAACAACTCACAACTGATCGGATCATGGATATGTAGATCAAGAACACTTGACAACAAAGATTCCAACTATATCAAGTTTTCAAAGCAAGCCAACTCCTTCACTAGGGAAAGTGGCTCACTAGGGACCAAGTTCAGCAGAAGTTTCCTCATCTCATGGAGGAACTCAACACAATGGGGACCATTGCTTCCTAAGGGGGTAGGAATGATCTAGGTGGATATTTTTGGTCACCTGCCTATTCCACTTGGACCCCCACCATTTTTTCTTTCAATTTTTCAGTTTCCTTATTTGTAGCACAACTTACTATTTTCAACAGTTTTTCGGGTACTGAACTTTTGGAGTTGTTTTGAGGCCCTAAACGAAAAGTTTTAGGAAGTTGAGGGCCAACACGCCATTCAAAAGTTTTATTCCTTGAATAGATATTTCTAATGAGGTATTGTGCATGTCAAACAGAGATCATATGCCAAAGTTAAGACCCCAGAAGTTGATGTACCAATTTACCCAAACAGGGCCCATATTTTGGTGATTCTTCTCCTAGGGTTAGGTTTCTGGATGTTTAGGGTTTTCCATTGTTTCTCAATAATAAATAGTCCTTTGAACCTCATTGTAATACAATTCAGAGGCACATGTCCACCACATATCTTCTCAGAGAAAGTTACCATCACCCGAGCCATTTTTATTTCCATTCTATTTGTAAGCATATTTCAGTATTTGATATTAATGAAATGAAGTGTTATTTCTACTACATCTCTGTATTTATGGTTATATCTGTAATTTGATTCATTCTTGTTTAAATCTAGATCAATGGTATCAGATTGGTCTTCTTTTTCTCTATTTTTATTTGCATGTTCCCAACGAGGTCAAGATATAAGGAGTTAGGGCTCGATCTAGTTGACCTTTGCAAGATCAGCCTCGCAAACCCCGACAACTGCTCGTGGGGGAAGAAAAGAAAGACGATGGAGTAGGAGATCCTATGAAAATATTTCTTGATGAGGCCCTCAAGAAACAAAGGAACGCAATGATGGATAACTTTGCCCAGATCCTTCAATGATTTCCCGCCGGCGGTGCATCCACATCCAGTAGCCACTCTAGAGGCTCCACTCCTTTTAAGGTACAAGTAAACTTTGACATTCCCATATTTGAGGGAAAAATATATGCAGAAATCACAGATAAGTGGTTACATATGCTAGAAGGGTATTTTTCTATTCATGATTTTTTAATTTGGGAGCATATTACTTTTGGTCTTCTCAAAGTCGCCCCCACATCAAGGATTGGTGGGAAACCTACAGTCAGTAGAAGGATGAAAGTACGACCTCATTGTTTTCAGCTGCACCCACTTGGAATTCATTCTGGGACGCCATCAAGGAGTAGTACTACCCTGTCGGGAGCTAGAGGATAAATACATAAAGTGGACCACGCTGAGGCAGGGAAGGGCCCAAGATGTGCCAAAGTTTACCAATGTTTTTCATACCCTTCACACGAAGTTGGGTATCAAGGATTCTGAAAAGCACTTGGTACTCAAGTACCGTGGCTACCTACACATGTACATCCAGGATAGGATGGAGTTCTTGGACATCTCCTTGCTCAGCACGACTTATCGACACACTGTCAAGATCGAGCATAAGTTTAAACAGAAGAAGCGAGACTTTGGATCTGGGAATGTGAAGGAAGGAAAAGGTACCCCCATATTATAGAACAAAGGAAAAATCCAAGGTGGGGTGGCCTAGGACAATCCGAAAAAGTTGTAAGAAAAAAACAACAGTGCGAAGCCAAAGAAGGTCACAGGAAAGTGGTGTGAGTTCCATAAGATCTCCATTCACAACACAAGTGAATTTCGGGCCAAGCAATCACTGGTGGCCGACCTGAAGGCTTCGCAATCAGATGCATGTTCAGAACCCAACAATGGGAATGATAAAGGGAAGAAGATTATTGATGTGGAGCACAATGCCACTATTGTGTAGGTAAATCTCCTCTGCGGACAGAGGCGATCCCACTAGCCTAAACGGGGTCTAGCAACAATCGAACAACGCTCACACGCAGGTTCCTAATTGCAAAGTAAAGGCCGATGATAAGAGCCTACCTCGAATCCAATGCTTATATTCGTAGAAGGGTCGTTTCTTCCATTCTTTCGCTTCAACTAGTCACAATCCTCACGATCCTCGTGAACAGACACCTGCACATGCAAAGAACAAGACAAATACAAGCATAAAATCCAAGAAATGCAACTATGTATTAGTCAGAAAGGATACAACTCAAACATCATAATAAATACACATGAGTGGAACCATAATGATAGTCGTCTATTATTATTGATAAAACAAAAGAAAATACAACCAAGTTCTGACGTCAAATCCTCCCTTGGCTGGTTGAATCAGCAACACATGCCTTGCAAAGCTTGTAAGGGATGGGAACAAGCCTCTCTCTCCTTGATCACTTGGACATGGATCTCCTCCTTAAAGATTTAGCTTCATAGGGATGAACAAGACCTCTTGCAAGATGAGCTTAGCAATTCTCAGGTTTTGGGACTTAGATTTGGGAGCTTGAAAAGTAGAATTACTAACCAAGAATTACCAACTAGCTTGTCAAAGGGGAAAGAACAAGCTTATATAGAGGTGGGAAGAGTAGATAAGACCATCCACTTGATTCATGGGATTGTCCTTATCATTAGGAAGCTTCCATGAGAGGTGGAGAACTACTTCCCTCCTTGGGAGATACGAAGCCCAACTGAACGAACTCGAACTGGAATTAGTTCATGGATAAGGTGGAAGGAACCTTCGGAAGTTTGATTGTTAAAAACTTTACCCAACTGGGTTGGCGCTAGTGTGACTCTGAGACAGAGCGCCAGCTGGCGCGCCCTCTTCGGAGGATTTACCCCATTGGCACGAGTAATACATTGTGGAACAGTGCCAATGGAGAAAGGGATATATTGTTGGGTATTTTGCAGAAGGTGTCTTCAGGGCATATGGAATGCATACTTTAATGGATACAAAGCAGGTGTTTTCAAGTTATGTCACTTCTCATAGGTCCCGGAATAGGTCCTCCAATGTACGGGAGAAGGGGTAACAGGGATGGTGACAAAATACTGTGTAACACCACCATTGCTACCATGAAGATCCGAAGGAGGAACCTAAAGATCCAAAGGAGGAGGAGCACCTCTTCCACTCCTAGATTTGGGTAAAAGGTTCCCCGCTACAGTTCATTTTCGACAACGGCAACCAAAAGAACCTTATTTCAGTAGAGGTCATGAAGCACCTAGGCTTACGGACCATAGCATACCCACAATTGTACAACATTGGGTGGCTTCGCCAAGGACAAGATCTTCATGTGAGCCAACAACGTCGACTTATATATAGCATAAAGCCCTTCACAGATAAGGTATTATGTGACATTGCTCCTCTTGATGTTCGTGATGTATTATTAGACCAACCATATAGCATCAAGCCCTTCAAGGATGAGGTATTATGTGACATTTCTCCCCTTGATGTTTGTGTGTATGAGTCAAGGCCTCGCATTTTTATTATTACCTTTTGAAATAACTTGTATAGAATACTAGTGGTAGCACCACCTACCGCTGACTCTTTGGTTATTGCAAAACAATGCAATAAGCTCATTTCCAAAATCGTTTTTTTTTTTTTTGGCTAATGATACACCCTCAGGGAAAGAAGAAGGCAGTGGCCATGACCTCCAGACAGGGCCCCTCTGCACGAAAACAACAGATGGACAAGGTCATGGAGTAGTACGAGGACATCTTCACCGCCCCCGCAGGGGTGTCTCTGCACTCTCAGGTCAATCACTCCATCGATCCGACTACAAGTGTGTCATTTCCCAATGGACCAATCTATCGGTGCTCCGTTCTACAGAACGAAGAAATCAAGAGGCAGATTTAGGAGCTTCTATAGAAAAGTCACATCTGGTCGAGTTCATCACTTTGTGGGAGATCAATCGTGTTGGTACAGAAGAAGGATGGGACTTGGAGACTTTGTATTAACTATCAGGTGTTGAATAAGATCATTGTTTAGAATAGGTACCCAATCCTACAGATTGATGACCTTTTGTATCAACTCAAGGGGGGGGAATATTTCAGAAATATCAACTTGAAGTTCGGATATCACCAGGTACCAATCAAACCCTTCGATGTGTGGAAGATTTCCTTAAAAGCCAAGGAGGGACTTTTTGAATGGTTGGTTATGCCTTTCAGGTTGGAAAATGCTCCCGCAACCTTCATGAGGCTGATGGATGACATCTTGCGACCATTCATCATCTCATTTGTAGTGGTATACTTGGATGACATCCCTATCTTCAGCCAGAGTTGGAAAGAGCACCTCCGCCACATTCAATAGATTCTCCAAACACTGCGGCAACACAAGGTGTGTGCCAATATGGAGAAATCCATTTTTGGCATGACCCAGATTCAGTATATTCGATACATTATTAATGAACATGGGTTGCATGTGGATCTAGCCAAGATCCAAGTCATTCAGAAATGGCTAGCGCCAACCACTCTAATAGAGCTCCTCATCATTCTGAGACTTGCCAATTTCTACCGCAGGTTCATGTTGGGTTTCTCTCATATAACTTGGCCCTTGATTCAAGTCACCAAAGGAGGAGAGAGAGAAAAAAAATTGGTCTGAAACTCAACAGAAGGCAATCATAGGGTTAAAGCATCGCCTCTGATCTGCACCAATGCTCACATTACCAGACTTATAACAACAATTTGAGATCGAGACAAATGCCTCTGACTATGCTGTTGGGGAAGTCCTTACTCAAAAGGGGCATATAGTGGCATATCATAGTGAGACACTTTCAGACATAGTCTAGAAGTATCCCACTTATTACAAAGAGATGTATTCCATTGTGCAGGGCTACTGACAATTGAAGCATTACATTTTGGGGAAGGAAACAGTCATCCACACAGACCACCGACCCTTGCAGTTCATATAGATGCAAGGGAAGTTGCAGAATGATCGCTAACAGAAGTGGTCCATATTATACAACAGTTCCATTTGAATATCAAGTACAAGAAGGGAGACACCAATAATGTTGCAGACTACCTCAGTCGACCATTGATCATGGCGTTAACCACCATGCTCAAATCTTGTGGGAACAAGACTTATGATTGGCCACTTCTCTACAAAAGTGACCCAAAATTAGGCCACACATACCAAATGCTATTGGAGGGTCATCAAGTTCCAGATTTTCACATCCAGGATGCCCTATTATTCCACCTAGGACACCTTTGTGTTCCTTCAAGCGAGCATGCCAAGATGATTTGGAAAGTGCACTGCAGTCGACCGTTTGGCATTTCGGGGTAGAGAAAAAGGTGGCAGTACTGTAGAAGTATTTATATTGGCCGAATCTTCGACAAGATGTCTGGAAGTACATCAGATCTTGCATTGGCTGTGCCATTTCTAAATTGACCATCAAGAAGAAAGGCCGCTATACTCCCTTTCCTACCCCTATTCGACCTTGGTAATTCATCTCCATGGATTACATGTCGAGCCTTCCTTCTACTAAGCATGGCAACGACTATGTTTTTTTGTTCATTGACAAATTCTCGAAGATGGCCATTATGTTGGCATATAGGAAGAATATCACGACAGAAGTTACTGCTAGACACTTCTTTGAATGAGTGTGGGTACACTTTGGGATACCACAGTCTATCATCTCAGATCGGGATAGCATGTTCCTCAGTACATTTTGGTCCAATCTTTGGTCAACTCTGGACACCAATATCACTAAGTCCACAACTTTCCATCCCCAAAATGATGGCTAGAAAAAGGTCATCAACAGAATCATCATACACATTCTGCAAATTTACAACTCAAGTCATCCACGCACATGGGATGAGCCTCCCATATGTCCAACATAGCTACAGTCAGACTCTCCATAGCTCGACTGACCACATCCCTTTTTATGCAGGCTTGGGATTCCAACCACTATTTCCCATTGATGTGGCCATATCATTT
>APFE030737042.1:0-40083 GCA_000404065.3 Pinus taeda
TCTGGATATGCATTCAAGGTAAATGGCCACCGAGTTCGTCTTTATCACAAGCCACTCACTCGGGAATCCTTCTGTCAGCAGCTACGTTGAGACACTGATATGGAAATTTTAGGAGAGGAAGCAAAATCTTCCTCACCTATAATTCAGTAAGGAATTCATTTTTTTCTATAACTTGTACATAAGTTTTTGTATATATGTTTTCTTAACATTTTCATTGATCTTTCTCTTTTTTTTCATTTTGATTTTTGCATTCTGTGTGTCCTTGTTGTTCCTTTTCCAAAAGGAACAACATTTGCGTGTTTCTGCTGTTCCTTTTCAAAAGGAACAACATTGTTGTGTTTCTGCTGTTCCCTTTTCAAAAGGAACAGCATTTGTGATTTTCTTCTGTTCCTTTTCAAAAGGAACAACATTTGTGATTTTCCGCTGTTCATTTTCAAAAGGAACAGCATTTGTGATTTTCTGCTGTTCCTTTTCAAAAGGAACAGCCTTTGTGATTCTCTGTTGTTCCTTTTCAAAAGGAACAACCTTTGTGATTTTCTGTTGTTCCTTTTCAAAAGGAACAACATTTGTGATTTTCTGCTGTTCCTTTTCAAAAGGAACTGCATTTGTGATTTTCTGCTGTTCCTTTTCAAAAGGAACAACATTTTTGCCCTTCTACTGTTCCTTTTCCAAAGGAACAACATTCTTTTTGTTGATTATTTTTGCTATTCCTTTTAAAGAAACGGCATCTCAAGTATTTGTTTGCATGGATTCTTTTCTGCTGTTCCTTTTTCAAAAGGAACACCATCGGCATGTTTTTTCTCTATTTGATGATATTGAGGATGCTTTTCGCCCATGTTCTCTCCAGTCTTTAAGATACAGCTATGCACTTATGCAATGAACATAAATCATGACATACCGAAGTCAGCGGATCATAGATCGCTATCTTTATAAGGCCTAGTATTGATAAGAGGACAAGAGGAGGGACACACTTACTTCTCATCTTCGTTGTCATTGTCTTATTACCATTGCTTTGGTTGGTTATCTTTATCATGACGATTTCCCTATAAAAAAAATTATTTTTTTTTATTATTATTACTTAGGGATAAGAGCAGAGGATTTATATCTTCCTGTTGGGATGATAAGACTTCTTCCACCATTCCCGCTCTTAAGGATTCTTGAACCACCCTTATGTGTAAATAAATAAGAAAAAGTTCTCTGCAAAAAGAAAAAAAAAGTAAATATGGATTATCAATTGTCAAATGTAGGATAGGGGGTCTCATCAAGAGCCAGCCTACCATGATCATAAGGATGGAAGCGAAGTGGCATTCCCATTATGGCCACCACACCAGGGATATGGTCCAAATGTACACTAAATAAATAGACCTTGGAACAGGGGGTCTCATCACGAGCTGACCTGCCCACATTTTGCACCTACCTTGTGAATGGCATTATGGCTACCTGGTTATCAAGCTAGCATAATGGCCTACATTTTGACAAAATACTCTTCACAATACACACAAAGGATCATGGTTCCAGGGGTGAAATAAACAACTCTTCCAAGGTTATGAACACTTGTGGGCAGCAGAGCTCTGTTAATGGTATTGAAGTCGTAATGGTTACACCAATAGGTATGATATCAATACTTCTTTGTCTCTTATATCCTATGAATAGATCATATTTTATGTCCCGATGTATACATCGCATGAACACTCATTACCACCAATCATGGCAATGGAATTGACAATGACCACTGGAGATTTCGTACGATTGACAAACGTCCCATCCCCCGGCCTCACATCATATCACGCAGGCTCTTATGTAAAACATGATCCACCTTTTTGCCTCGATTTCGGTATTTCATTGTCTATCTAAAACATGGCATAATTTCATATGTTGTTCCTTTATGACTTGGTTACAGAATGGCTGCTGCTCCTCTATTTGACGGCTGGGACAGCCTATCAGATCGCGGGGGGGAAGGTAACCTCATTACTCCACGGATTACGTGTCATCACACCATTCGGGGAAGATAGTGTACGAAGGTATGGCATGGTTTAACGGTATGATAATTCTATTTTTACGAAAGTTGCCATCCACAATCCATTTTTGTTGCATACACTATGTTCTTTTCCAAAATTTGCGACGATCACCCTCTCTGCGTCTCAAACAGCACAGGCAGTTGCTGTTCCATTGGGAATTCTCAGTGGAACCATGGGGGAAAGGCAATCCGAAGCGAACCTCAGGAGTTGACAGTCTCCGCTGCTGCCCGGGAGATCCTGGAAAAGGCGGGGTGGCTGAATTATTTAAGTCACCTACAAGAATCGAATGAAACAGTGGCGTTGGAGTTTCTGCAAAATTTGCAGGAGAACTACTCCATAGTAAGAGAGAGGTGGATAGCGATCACTGATGATATAATTGCAGAAGTCTCAGGACTACCAGCCGCCGGACCTGTATGGACGCTGAAGAAAGAAATACTACAAAAGATTATGGAGATTTTCTAGGATGAAGGCCAAAACTTGACAGTTAAGGGGAAGGGAGTTCTACCAGCAACGTTAGGAGAACCCTGGACCGAATTAGCAAAGATAGTGCAGAGCTACATCACTTGCGAAGGGAGGAAAGACGTGGTAAGACCACGTCATCTTAAACTCTTAGTTGTTTTGAAAGAAAAATGTTCTGTAAATCTGCCTGCACTCTTAAATTCATTATTTCATGATGTGGCCCGAAGCCTGAAAAAGGCACAGCACGTAGAAACAGCTGTTAGCCACCATGGATTGATTCGATTGATAGTGAGCCATAGTCTCACTCAACAGCAGAGCAGCTGGGAGGAGTTCATTGCAATGATCGAGGGGGGATTGGTTGCACCATCCCCAAAACCTAAACATTCCTCTAGCAAACCAGAACGATCAGAAAAACGCAGAGAATTGGCAGCAGAAAAACATGTTTCTCCAAAATGAAAACATTCTTCAAATACACCAGAACGACCAGAAAAACGCAGAAAATTGGTAGCAGAAAAACATGTTGCTAGTACACCTGAACAACCTGAGAGACCAAGGAAATCAGCTTGGTTAGCTCGAATACGAGGGAGGCTGGAAAATATCCAGGAGAACACCAGCTAGCCAATCGAGATTAAGGACGAACCTCCAGAACCAGAAGGAGGACCTTTCGAAGAAAATGCTGAACAATTTGGGGCCGAGGCAGAGCAGCCTGGAGAAGGAGTAGAGGAGGGAGACGAGCACTCCGAAACAGAAATAGGAGCTGAACTCTCCAAGGCAGTCACTGAGCAATCCAATCAAGAGGAGGAAGTAGTACAGCCGAAGGGCAGCTCGCCGCGGGACCCTGTGGGTGAAGATGAATTGGCTGAAATCCTGGCCAAGATGGGGGAGTATGGCCAACCCTTCAGCCCAGCAAGCCTCCCTGACGGACCTCCGGAGGAAGACACACCTGAGAAATCACATGCAGAAAAGGCAGGAGAAGAAAACCTGCCCGTTCATGATGAGGAAATAAGAGACACCAATCGGGAACAATCTGTTCCCAAGACACCAGAAGAAATTCTAGACGGAGTAGGAGCAGATTTAAGGGCCAGTCATGAACCCTCTGCTGAGGCAATAGAAATCAAGAAATTAAGGAGGAAACAACAGAGGTTGCTGAGCACTATAGCCCAGCTCTGACAGTAAATTCGGATTCTGAAAGCCAACCTGAGGATACGAAGGACCACAAGGAAAAGAAAAAGGGCCACTGCAGCAAAATCCCGTAGGACAAGAAGACAAAGGACTTATAGCTGCTCTGTTGGTCAAAACCCCGCTGGAATACCTACTGCCATTCCAAATGACATTGAAGAACAGACTGATGTTCCAAATGACGTTGAAGAACAGACTGTTGTTCCAATTGACACTGAAGAACGGACTGGCGTTCCAATTGAGGCAGAGGAACAGGAAGATGTTCCAATAACAGGGGGACCAAAACAACCTTTCATTCGTGTTAAGAAAGAAAAAGAGAGTAAGGAGATCCAAACAGAGGCACCACCCTCAGGGGTAATTTGGGTTCTGAACTCCAAACAGCATAACAAAAAGGTTAAGGTAGAACTCCCGGCCTCTACGGCTCTATGGAAAAAGGATCCAAAAACAAGAACCTTGCACAAGATGATGAAGCAAGCTCAGCAAGAAGCTGAACAGCTGAGAGAACAAACAGTCCACCGGGAGAAATACGAAGAGTTACAACAACAACTTTGGAATATTAGTCAGTCCGAGAGCCAGGCCTTCGAAGGATGGCAAAAGGAGCAAGAAAAGGTTGCCAAGGTAACTCATCGATTAGATATTGTTATTAAGTAGATGGACACTGTGTGTTCCTTGTATAATGACGTTCTGACCTGTAGGGCCCCTGCTAAAAACTATGCTTTATTTTTGCTTGAACGATATTTACGATTAAAGATAAAAGTTGTTATGGCGGGTGCCCCTATCCAAATCAATACTGTTAATGATTTCATAGATTGTTGCAAGCATTATGGAATTAAGGTTCAAAGATTATTGTGTGAATTTTACTTGCACAACCTCGTGCTAGACCAGGAAACTGACTTAAATCCTGGCCCTTCGTTTCATTTGGGGTTAATTAGCTGAAATGGCTCAGAGCTTATAAAACTTTTCAGAGACAGGAAAATAGCCTGGACTTGTGGGTGAGAGCCGAGCCTAGAGATCCAGTGTTGTTATGGAGAGCACATAGGAACCTTATGAGGACCCCGAGTGTCATGGAGACATTAGGACCCATGCACGAGGACCTAATCTGACACAGTCTGGAATATTTTCTGACTATTAAAGACCTCTCCATCGATGCTGCAAAATTCCGATACCGGACTTCTAGCCCAAACATCCAGCTCAGGGAACCATTCAGATACGAAAATTTTGAGCTAGCTGCCAGCCGATTGAACCTTTATGGGGAGCGTATTTTGCAAGCAGGGCCATCCTGGTTAGGGTATCGATTTCGTAGTCCAATCATTTGGCACCCTGCACCCGGATATCAGGCCTTGTATGAAATGCTTGAAGGTCAAAAAAATCAGTTCTTTGATGATCTAGTTGCTCATCACAGTTGTAGGCCTCCACACGAGGTTCCCTCTCCGGCCTATTCTCTTACCGCCTTGCATGTCAACTATAATGTTTTCATGAGGGCATGAAACAGGGTAAGCAGGGGGGTGTGTGGAGCACTCAAAAGGTATGATTTTGACAAATAATTTAGTGGCTTTTCAGTAACATTTGTAACCTTTCCTGCATCATGAACTCAAAGAAATAAAGAATTCTAATAAAACGTGTGAGAATTAACATGGAAAGCTTAATCGCTGATAATTGTCATTTTTCTATGCAGGGAAAGGTGGAAACGAAGAGCTGCCATTCAAAAGGGAAAGGCAGAGGAGGAATAACTGTTGTCCCTCTAGAAGGGAACCAGATGCAAACGAGATCGAGCAGATCAAAGCAGAACAACCCAGGAAAGGAAGAAGGGATACCAATTCAGCAAAAAAGGGAAAGAAAAGTAAAGGATTAACAGCTTGGCAAATCCCTCAGGATCTTTGGTCCTGAGGGATCGCTGTTTTACTCATTTTTGTTACCTAGATATCCCCGCCGTTACTTTTATAAAAAGGAACAACATCGTTAAGCAAAGGGATTTCTTTTGTAACTTTCAGTTTTCAGACTAAACTTTGATCATCGAGTCTCACTGAGACCTGGTTTACTGTACGTTTGTTGATGCGTTAATATAAAAGACTTGGTGTTTATTTCATCTTTGCATCTGGAGTAATCTAAGGCGGTGTACCATTGGAAGCTAAGGGCCCGGCTCCGAAGGAAACTTGCTTTTGTATCATTATAACTTCATTTCTGCGTGGGTTGCTTATCTTTATTGCTCGGTAATCTGATATGCTTTTCATGTGCTATTCCATGCTCTGCTACGATTAATTCATTAATGGTTCTTTCAGGAAATCCGTGTAATGACTCTGCATTGCATGATTGAATCTTTTCAGAGTTGATTGCATGTTATTAGTCTAAACCAGCTATTTTTGTTACAGAGCGTCTGTACTGAATATTACTGTTATTGGATTCATTTGAAATCCCGATTATTGGAATCCGAAAGTGATGTTATTCTATTTGGAAACATAGTCATATTATCCTTAATTGTCAGATTACTATATTAGTGTGAGGTGTGCATATATGATCGATTACTGCTGTTCCATAATTTATCAATGAGTGCTGTTCCATAAAGTACATTCCAGAGCAAGTTTGGTTTTGGCTCGCGAGACTTAGTTCTTTTGATTGTTGTTCCATTTACTACCGTTCCATTTTAGACTTGTTGTTCCATTTCCTATTTGTTGTTCTATTTTACTTTCTGCCATTCCATTTACTTGCATTTGCTGCTTTGGTGTGAGATAAGGTCTAAGGCTGTAGTGAGCCTCAGCAGTCACTGCCTAGCTCCCAAACCTATGGTCCATGCTCTAATTTCCTTTCCATCAGTTTCTAGAGGGATGGGTTATCGCTTCTGCACCCTTGACTGATAAGTTGCCTTGTGTGATTTTATCCTTTTGAAGTAATTTAGTCATAGTTTAGCATCCGTTTACTCTTGTATTTTCTAAACGTTGTACTACTAAGCATTACTCTGACGAATAGCCTTGGATTAAGATACTCTTTGCAATAACAAAACGTTCCCGGATTGACTTATTAATGTGGGCTAATTAGAGGTGAAAGAGACCCTAGTTACAACTCTACAAGTGGGTTTCACCCTTAGTAATTGTTCCTAAAAATAATGGAAAATGGAGAGTGTGTATTGACTATAGGGAATTTAATAAAGCCACTTTAAAATATCACTTTCCACTCCATTTCATAGATCAAGTTTTAAATACAATGGGAGGAAATAAATAATTTCCATTTTTAGATGGTTTTAGTGGGAACAATGTAAACTTTGAAACGGGAACTGATACTATTACCCGTTTCGTAGAGATAGCAAAAAAATGACCCGATTTTCAAAAGTGGTGATGCAGAATACACATGTTTTTTTTGGAACATGGTTTTTGGAGCTTTAATTTTTTTTCATGTTCAAGGATGAAATCAAGTTTTAGAATGGTAGTGATTTTCATGCTGATTTTAAAAAGTGAGTATTATGCATCACACCTTTTTTTTAAAAGACCTATTTTTTTACTTTTAATTTTCTAATATGTGAAATGTGAAAAATTATTTTCTAAATTTGATAGTTTTTGAAGTCGTCATCTTATTCATATTTTCTTGTTCTCTATCTTAATTTTTTTTTTATTTTTTTTTAGGGGGGTTTTATTGTTTTGCGTTTTTAAATTAGAAAGTCGATAGTTTGAATTTTAGATAATCTACATATTTATACATCCTTAATTAATTTTTCAATCCACATGAAATAATTGTTTCTAAAAAACAACATTTTTTAACAATGGACATAAAAATAACCATTTTTAACATAAATATAACAAAAAAACTAAACGTTTTGATAATTTTTTGCTAGAATTAACATGTCAAAATCACAATTTTTATACAAAAATATTAACTAAAAATGGTCAAATAATAGTTTTTTTTATGAATTTCATGTCAAAAAAATAATAATAACAACTTTTTTTTCAAAAAATAATAATTAACTTAAAAATCAATGCGAAAATCACAAATTACAAATATTGAACACATAACAACTTTAATTCATTGATTATTCTTTTCTTGAAATGTCAGAGTCAAAACATTGCAAAGCTTGATTTCCAAGTATAACTTAAATTTAATCAACAATGTCACGTAATCCAAACACTTCGTCCTCTAGAGTTTCATCATTGTCATCTTCCACAATAATTTTCTGCTTCCTTTTGCGCAATTTCCTCTTCTAATGGGTCTTTGATGTCTGCAAATCTCCCAATATATGTCTTTCCAAAACATTCCATGTAATGGTGGTTGGGGTTCCTTTGCCTTTTTTGCCACACGTGATTCATTAAAGTCCCCTTTCCTCAACCCAATTTCTTGCATTTCATCTGGAAGACCCGCCCACCCAGGTCGAATATCTTACAGGGATTTTCGATCCCAAGCAAATATTGAAATATTAATATACAATTTATATTAATGCATAATTTGTTATAAAATAAATAAATAAACCAAGTATATCACATAATATCATAAAATGAATTATATTTCTTATCCCAAAGAGAACCGTGATGTATTACATAATGTCATATATCATCTAGGTTGTAAAATGCAAAACCAAATCGCACCCATAAAGATCAATAAATATTTTTAAAACAACTATTATATTAGTGATTATGCTGAAGAATACGGAGTGTATGAGTACATAAAGCTAAGGATAAAAATGGAGTATGAAACATTAATTTTCACTATGTGAATAAGAAGAACAATGAGAATAAAAATCTACTAATATTGTGCTGGTGATTCATTCGTTCCAACATCCTGATTTGTTTGTGTTAATGTTTGCAACAAGGCTGTCGTGCCAACAATTCTAGACGATGAACAAATAAACACTTTAATACCTACTATGACCCATGGCCTATTGCCTTTACTTTGAGATACTCTAAAAAAACATTCATAAGTCTTAGATTCTTAACTAACTTTATTGCTTCCCTGCTATCTGAATTTCAACCTCGGCAGCCAGCACATTCCTGTGATTATCATGTTCCGCTTTCTTTATAACATGGGTTGCTGTGTTGGCTGGCTCTTTAAACTTGGCATAGATATCACCTTTGTAGAATTGCCTCGTTCTCAGGACAAGAATAAAAGAAATCATGGCTCCAAAAAGCGTTACGGTTGTCATAATGATAAACGAAAGCTGAAAACATTTATGCCCAGTGCAAGTAAGCCCGCTCTGAGACAAACAAGTCCCAAGAGCAGTACATTGCTTTCTTGCCTCTTGGTCATACATGTGCCCCACACCTCTGACAGACAAAAGATAAACTCCCAAGGGGCTCGCAACCGCTCCAAAATTATAAAGAGTGGCATAATACTTGATACCAAATATCTCTGAGATGACTGCATTATTTAGAGGCCACTGAGCTCCCAAACACAGTCCATTTATAATGGACGCTATGTACAGTGAACCCGGAAGTGTGAAAGCTATGAAAATATGTCCAATGCAAGCAATAAGCAAAATTATGGTAAACATCAGTGGCCTAGGAAATTTATATCTCCTGAGAAAACATAGCAAGAAATAATATTTTTAATGTGAAGGAGAAAGTATATGAAGAAGCTGATAAAAAAGAATAAAATTTTAGTGGAGTCATCAGATGAATAATAAACAACCAATTTTATATCTAAATCTTCTTCACCATTAAGAAATAGATTTTAATGCATAGCTAAAAATAAATTTGTGTCTGCATTCCCCGACAACGGTGCCAAAATATGTTTTCATTCTCAAGAAACAATTCCTTGTTGTGCGGAACCCATGCCCGAGACATGCCTTGAGGGCTTGCAAGCAAAGATTCTAGTTCCGAAAAGCTAGATTTCCAAAGAAGAATGGCTAGAGAGGCTATGAAAATTGCAAGGTGGAGGTGTAAAGTAGAAAATGGAGGACACATAGTTTTGGCATAGGAAATTAAGAATTTGTTCTTTAACTCCGGAGAAGAATAATGTAAAAATGAGAAAATATAAATGAAATTCTTGGATGTGGAGCGCTTCATTAAGGGCTTCAAAATTAATCAGAGAATTAGTTTCATCCTACACCATCCAAGAGAGGAAAATACATAAATTTGAATGTTGAAACTCATGAGAAAAACAATCACTACAGCGTCCCAATGCTGAAATCAAACTATAATTTCATCTTCAAATTTCAGAGAAAATGTTTTGTTTACATTGCCAGTCATAGATGACTGTGCCCTTCTGAACCCTTTCAAAATCTAATTTCTGGGTTTTATTTCTCCCTCCTAACCTAAATTCTTTACTACTAGATTATTGTTAATTCTAATTTGTTGAAACAATTTTGCCACTAAATCTTTTTAAAGGTTTTTGTAATAACTAAATGACAAAAACTTAATATTATATGAACTATATATAATAATAAACTTTGAATTTTATTTTAAAAACATGATTCACACATTTTTTGAATTTAAGATATAAATATTTAAAGGTTGGTCATTTGAATTGAACGAACATATTAAAATGCATGGGCCCAAATTTTTACCTTCATGCGGAGGTTGGAATGAGATGGAGGTTATGTAAATTTGTGTGTGGGTCCCAATACTCTTCACTATGTACTTGCTGACAAACCATATACCATTATTAAAAAAACTCAAACAACCTATGGGAACACCTTTGGAGGTTTCTAGAAAGAGAGGAGGTCATGTCATAATGAATACTGATCGTTGATCTCTTCGTGGGTAGTTTTGATACATTGCTTCCCGGGCCATACTTTCTCTTAAACATTGAATAGTTTGTCCTCCCATGATTCTATTGATTTTGTGCGTGAATGATCTGGATCATTAATTATTTACGCTTGTGACAAGGTATAAACATTCATTTTCTTCAAGTGCCATTGGATACATGTCAATATCTTAGGCTTTCCAATTATAAAGGATGAGAAATGCTTCCTCTAAAAGACCGAACTCCTCTTCCTCTCAGACTTGTATCTTGTTTTTCATCTACCCAATTGGATGTATGACTGAGTTTAAGAAGAGGAGGCTGGGGGGGCAGAATAATAACCTTTTGAATTCCATGGATGATTACCAGGTGACACTCCTAATCCATAATCAACCTAAAATTTTTCTATAGTATGATGTTACTATTGTCTAAGCGTCAACAGAGGTCACATTGGAGGCACAGAATCAACCTTAGAAACCATTGGCCGATGCACAATTAACTCATATTGATATCCCTGCTGATGTTTTTTTTTAAGTTGTTGAAGCTTAAAGTTTTATCTACCTGGTTTTTCCTTTGTTTCTGCTACAATTATAATGGAAATTGGTCAAACAGACCACCATTCTACTCTCAACTAAGATCCTTATCTCCATTATTTTTTCAAATCTGTGAGAGCTTAATTGTACATCAAAATTTTGCTGAGCTCTGCTACCTCTAATACTGATCCCCTTTACTCTTCCTTGAGATTTCTTAACCTCCAGTGTCGAAGAAAATTACTCTTCTATCTGCTGTCAAGTATAGTCTCTAAACATATCAACAAGAATCTCATCAAAAAATTGAAGTTTAAATTGTGCCTCGCTAAAATCCATGAGTTTTTATTATATCTACATCTTTTCCAAGTGAAATCAATTTAGAGTGGAACAATCTCTATGCATTATCTTGAGCAACAACTTTTTCTTTATGAACTCCAAGTCTTATCTGAGAATGAAATTTTCCTTATACACATCCAATTCCAGCAAAATAAGTCATCCCAAATTTGCAGGACTCTTTTTTTTGTTGTTGCAAAACTTGGCTTTTAAAGAACTAGTGAAATATCTGAAACCGCTCCATATGTTTTAAGATTTCTCGCGCTGAAATAAATTTGGGCCCTTTTCAAAAAAACCCAATTCCTGGATTTTCGAAATTTTTCTCAATTTCCCCGCAATAAGAAGCCAAAATTCACTTGATGGGGCCACCTGCGTTAGTGCTCTACTAAGCCGTTCATTCTGAAATTCTGGATCACGTGATTGCATTGGTGTTGGCATATTAGCATTCTCAATAATTTGTTCCCATATTTGAATAATATGGTTGCTTTCCAACAAAGACTTCTCCAGTATATCTCACTACTCAGCTACACTACGGTATTTATTTTGTAGCTCTTCATACTCCTCTTTTATATCTTCAAGATGTCTCTTCCTAGTTTTGTCATCATCCACACTTGTTTTATACATAGTGTTATTTACTCCAAGAGATTATTTGGAAAGCCGCTCAACTTTATCAATTATATATTTGCAGTTGATTGCCTCTAGCAAATTCATCTCCCCAAAGACATTTTCAATTTTCTTTAGAAGTGACTCCTTGTTAGAAATTGATTGTCAAAAATCACTTGCAGAATTCTAAAGATATTCGAGCTCTAATTCAAGTGCTTTAACACGCTTATAACCTTTCATTTCAGTGTCATGCAATGCATCATTTTTCTTCTGCAATTCCTACAAACATTTTTCTAGCTCACTGGACTTGTCCACTAATTATTGTCCTAGTGTATTGTGTTCCTTAACCAATCCTTTCCCTTTAACGATGGACATAATACGCTTTTCTCTCACTGATGACAATATGCTTTCTTTCTTCTCAAGTTCAATTCTCATGTTGTTGATATCCATGGTCATTTATTTAAGATTCTCGTCAAATTTACATAAACGATACTTCACTTCCCTAATTTCTTCTTCATGTGGAGTTTTAATTGATAGTACGAATATGGATTGCTTTTGGCAGCCGGATCCATATAGTTGCGTGGCTCATTATCAAAGCCATCTCCAATGACATTTCTCATGGCTCATCATCGTTGTCAATTTTAAGCCCTTTTGTGTGACTCATTATTGTCGTCAATTCCAACTTATTTTGGTGGCTGATTATCCGATGATCTTTATCTCTATTGTTAATTGGCCAAATATTTGTTACTGAGAAAAATATTTAACGGCTTCCATGTCAGCTTAATTACTGAATATTGCGTTGCGCCCGCGCAGGGCCACCCCCGGGTCGCCCTGCCCTGCCCGACCGGCGGTGGGTGATTTCGAGAATGACCAGCCGCCGGTCGAGCGGGGCAAGGCGGCCCGAGGGTGGCCCTGCGCGGGGGTGGCCACGTTCTTGCTGGTTTTGTATCGGAAATTCTTCTCCAGAAGTATAAATTTCCTAGGCCACTGATGTTTACCATAATTTTGCTTATTGCTTGCATTGGACATATTTTCATAGCTTTCGCACTTCCGGGTTCACTGTACATAGCGTCCATTATAATTGGACTGTGTTTGGGAGCTCAGTGGCCTCTAAATAATGCAGTCATCTCAGAGATATTTGGTATCAAGTATTATGCCACTCTTTATAATTTTGGAGCGGTTGCGATCCCCTTGGGAGTTTATCTTCTGTCTGTCAGAGGTGTGGGGCACATGTATGACCAAGAGGCAAGAAAGTAGTGTACTGCTCTTGGGACTTGTTCGTCTCAGAGCGGGCTTACTTGCATTGGGCATAAATGTTTTCAGCTTTTGTTTATCATTATGACAACTGTAATGCTTTTTGGAGCCATGATTTCTTTTATTCTTGTCCTGAGAACGAGGCAATTCTACAAAGGTGATATATATGCCAAGTTTAAAGAGCCAGCCAACATAGCAACCCATGTTATAAAGAAAGCGGAACATGATAATCAAAGGAATGTGCTGGCTGCTGAGGTTGAAATTCAGACAACAGGGAAGTAATAAAGCTAGTTAGGAATTTAAGACTTGTGAATGTTTTTTTAGAGTATCTCAAAGTAAAGGCAGTAGGTCATGGATCATAGTAGGTATTAAAGTGTGGGTCATAGTAGGTATTAAAGTGTTTATTTGTTCATCATCTAGAATTGTTGGCACGACAACCTTGTTGCAAACATTAACACAAACAAATCAGGATGTTGGAACCAATGAATCACCAGCACAATATTAGTAGATTTTTATTCTCATTGTTCTTCTTATTCACATAGTGAAAATTAATGTTTCTATACTCCATTTTCATCCTTAGCTTTATGTACTCATGCACTCCGTATTCTTCGGCATAATCACTAATATAATAGTTATTTGAAAAATATTCATTGATCTTTATGGGTGCGATTTGGTTTTGCATTTTACAACCTAGATGATATATGACATTATGTAATACATCACGGTTCTCTTTGGGATAAGAAATATAATTCATTTTATGATATTATGTGATATACTTGGTTACTTTATTTATTTTATAACAAATTATTCATTAATATAAATTGTATATTAATATTTCAATATTTGCTTGGGATCGAAAATCCCTATAAGATATTCGACCCGAGTGGGCCGGGTCGGCGGGTCTTCCAGATGAAATGCAAGAAATTGGGTTGAGGAAAGGGGACTTTAATGAATCACGTGTGGCAAAAAATGCAAAGGAACCCCAACCACCATTACATGGAATGTTTGGAAAGACATATATTGGGATATTTGCAGACATCAAAGACCCATTAGAAGAGGAAATTGTGCAAAAGGAAGCAGAAAATATTGTGGAAGATGACAATGATGAAACTCTAGAGGACGAAGAGTTTTGATTACGTGACTTTGTTGATTAAATTTAAGTTATACCTGGAAATCAAGCTTTACAATGTTTTGACTCTGACATTTCATGAAAAGAATAATCAATGAATTAAAGTTGTTATGTGTTCAATATTTGTAATTTGTGATTTTCACATTGATTTTTAAGTTTATTATTATTTTTTGAAAAAAACGTTGCTATTATTATTTTTTTGACATGAAATTCATAAAAAAAAAACTATTATTTGACCATTTTTAGTTAATATTTTTGTATAAAAATTGTGATTTTGACATGTTAATTCTAGCAAAAAATTATTAAAACGTTTAGTTTTTTTGTTATATTTATGTTAAAAATGGTTATTTTTATGTCCATTGTTAAAAAATGATGTTTTTTAGAAACAATGATTTCATGTGGATTGAAAAATTAATTAAGGATGTATAAATATGTAGATTATCTAAAATTCAAACTATCGACTTTCTAATTTAAAAACGCAAAACAATAAAAAACCCCCTAAAAAAAAAAAAATAAGATAGAGAACAAGAAAATATGAATAAGATGACGACTTCAAAAACTATCAAATTTAGAAAATAATTTTTCACATTTCACACATTAGAAAATTAAAAGTCAAAAAATAGGTCTTTTAAAAAAAAGGTGTGATGCAGAATACTCACTTTTTAAAATCAACATGAAAATCACTACCATTCTAAAACTTGATTTCATCCTTAAACATGAAAAAAAATGAAAGTTCCAAAAACCATGTTCTAAAAAAAACATGTGTATTCTACATCACCACTTTTGAAAATTGGGTCATTTTTTTGCTATCTCTACGAAACGGGTAACAATATCAGTTCCCGTTTCAAAGTTTACATCGTTCAACCTTGTCACATTTCCCGAGGTTTAACCTCATCGTAATCGGCCATCGCTCCTTCCACAGTCATACGTATATATATGTATCTTCATCGCCCCTTCCACTCTGATATGCGATATCAGAGTGTTAACATATGTTTTAGCATTAAACCACATTAATGGAAATATATGGATTACTCATGAAACCTGCTCTGAAACATATATATAGTAGATCTCAAATTTTATAGATTCGCCACTATAGGCCCATCGGTTTTGGGTCTCCAAGACTTTCCATTGCGCACTCTGATTTGCACTTCCTCTGATTGTGATTTGTGATCAGATCTTGACCATCAACCCGATCCACGATCCGACGGTTGAGATTAAGTCATGCGATCGCATATCGATCAAGCTCAATGCCAAACTCCTTTCGCTTCCATACATTGATTCGATATCTTTATGGACTTGATAGGGATATAAACCATTCGATATAATATTTCAAGTCCGACACTTGATTCTGACTATGTTTTTCACCATTTGTTAGTGTAATTGGGTTTTCCACTTGCGGGAGTTAAACTGTATAATGAGCCCCCGATTATTGCTTCTCTGTCATTGATCTTCTACCGAAATATTGAGACTTAAAACCACTTCACAACCTTTACAAAACCTTAAATCAAACATATATAAGCTTCCCCTTACAAAACATTTGGTTACATATGTTTTTAACACATAAATATCTTATCGACGCATATTTCCTTATAAACCATTTACATAGGAAAATGCCCACATAAGCATACCTTTCTGCCCTTCCATACAGCCTTGTCACATTTCCCGAGGTTTAACCTCATCACAATCAACCGTCACTCCTTCCACGATGATACGTATATATATGTATCTTTATCGCCCCTTCCGCTCCAATATGCAATATCGAAGAATTAACGTATTTTTTAGCATTAAACCACTTTAACGAAAATATATGGATTACAAAGGAAACCCACTTTGAATCATATATATAGCGGATCTAAAATTTTAAAGATTCGCCACTATAGACCCATCGGCTCCAAGTCTCCAAGCCTTTCCATTGCGCACTCCGATCTACGCTTCCTCTAATTGCGATTTGCAATAAGATCTTGACCGTCAATCCGATCTGCGATCCAATGGTTGAGATTAAGTCGCACGATCGCATATCATTCAACCTCAATGCCAGACTCCTTTTGCTTCCATATGCTGATCCGCTATCTTTACGGACCTGATAGGGATACAAAACATTCCTTATAATATTTCAAGTCTGGTACTTGATTCCGACTATGTTTTTCACCATTTGTTAGTGTAATTGGCTTTTCCACTTGTGGGAGTTAAATTGTATAATGAGCCTACTGATGCGATATTTCACCTTCCCGATTCGATTTGCGATCCGACAGTTCAAATTAACTCATGAGATTGCATATCGCTCAACCTCAATGCCAGACTTCTTCCGCTCCCATACGCCGATCTGATATCTTTATAGACCCAATAGGGATATAAACCATTCCCTATAATATTTCAAGTCCGGCACTTGGTTCCGACTGTGTTTTTCACCATTTCTTAGTGTAATTGGGTTTTCCGCTTAGGGGAGTTAAAATGTATAATGATCCCGCCGATGCGATATTTCACCTTCACGATTCAATATCAGCCATTGATCTTCCTAAATCTAACAGTTCCTAAGGATCAATCTTCACTCCTTTGATCGTTCCTTTTACTTAGAATTTATGCTAAGTCTTCATTTTTGCTCTTCTTTAAAGGTTTCGTCCCACTGTTATTTTACCGCACACTCTTCCTCCTGACCTTTGGGTTTGATTGGTCCTTCTAATGGATTCAACACCCCATCTCGATCCTCCTCTTTATGTATTCTCTATGTGATTGTTGCACTTCACCTGCACACACACACACACACACACATATATACATATATATTATATTATTATATATATATATATATATATATATATATAGTTGCTCATCTTTCCACCGTTCGATGCTTACATTTATTCAATTTGGGATTAAATCTCTAGACAAATATATAAATCAATACATAATTACAAAGTAAGTGTAAGCAATGAAATTTTTTTGTGACACTTTATAAGTATTTCATCACTACTTATGTTTCCTGCATTTATACACAAATTATTAGTTTGGAAATCATAAGGTTCAACAGTCTCAACTGTTGCTTCACATATCAGCTCTTCAAACTTAACTTCATCTCCTTGTTACACAACAACTTGTTCCCATGTTGTCACAGTTTCAAATATCAATGTATTATCAAATTCTTTTGCTGCAATAAATCACTGCTTCTCTCATTTAAGAGACATTCTCCATCCTCCTTTACTTCAGAGTTTTTATCTTCTGAAAGATACTTCTCCATACTTCTAATAGCTTCAAAAGATTAGTCATCCTCTGTAAAGCACTCCTCTGTTAGTGTTCCTTCTCCCAAGGTTAAATCCTCTACATAGGTTTCTTCCTTCTTAACGTCATTCAGTAGATGTCCTTCCTTCTTAGTGGCTATCTCAATATCTTCCATGGCTATTTGCATTGTGTCTATCATCATGGTGGATTCATGATGCTTTACTATGTTTTCAATTAACATAGTCTCAACAAAATGGAAAATTGTGTGTGGTAAATTATGTATTTATGTTACTTTTAATTTTATTCAACATTAAATTGTTTTATTGATATCAAATGCCTTTTTTTTTTTACTGTTAGGTGATTTCACTGTTTCATCATGGATCCAACTATTTGGAGTTCTCTTCCATTCGAAGTTCTTGAACTTGTCATACTATGGCTCCTTTTATTGGTTGTGATAAATTTTGGCACTGTATGTAAAAAATGGAAGAATTCTTTGCATAACCCTTATTTCTTTTTACGTTGCAAGAATGTCTCCATGAACCATTTTGGATTTCTCATTCGTTTCCTCAATAGTGAAGACAATTGTTTTGTTGCCCGAAACCTTAACCAGAATGGCCACATAGATCAATTCATTTGGGATTCATATATTCAAGATACAGAGTACAGTGTGTTGTTAGACCAATGGTGGTTTTATTCTTACCAACATAATGCTCCCAAACGCACAACTATTTTGTAGCGAATCCATTTACAAAGGCATTTAAAAACATAGGGCCAGTAGGAATTGGAGACTCGGGATTCTTTTCATTATTGGAAAATTTAAGTAGTAGAAAATATGACTAGGTTGTTCTAAAACATATCTATGATGGAATGTCGTCTAAATTTTATGTTTGTAGTAGTCTTGATAGGGTATGGCAAAGAGTTGCTGTTCCATTTGGTGGCACTTCACCCCCCAAGAATGTAGTGTTTTATAAACGTAAATTTTTTTTGCTATATCTCGACAAGGAGTATGAAGATTATCCTCGGTATGGGTATACAATCTATTGGTTAGACGTAATAAAAAATGAGTGGATTTTTTCATTTGTTCCAATCAGTGACACACGTTGTATGTCGTTAGCAATATACATGAATGAGTTGATATGCCTTGTCAATGATGGGTCCACTTCTGTATGGTAAATTTAAGAATTAGATCATTTCCAATTTGGTCAACTATGTCTTGAACAAAGAATTTACTACTTTGAAGATGATTGGGGTTTTATAAGAAATTTCTGCAGATATAAATAACAAATGTCTTGGCTATCTTCCATTCCAAACAGTACATGGTCTGGTTCTTATGTGCAACTGCAGTGAAGTTCCTTTCCTATTATATGACATGGTAACTCACATCTATTTTCCAATAGATATTGATAATTCAACTAATGAGAAGATGTCTCGATTTTGGTACCCAAGAAAAGAGGACTGCAATGATCTGATTGAGTATGGAGATGTTTTTGCAATTGCTATCCATATGGATTCTGTTGATGAGATTCCACCATTAAATATGGTGATGGATTCTTAGGATATTAGTATTCTGAGGAGTTCTTATAAATATTTCCATTTTATATACTCTCCGTGGTTGTTGAAAATATTTCCATTTTTTCCTCTATATATATTATGTGTCTTTATGGTAATACTTTAAAATTATGCTTGTATCGATCTTTGTGATGTAAAATATTTAATATTGTTTCCACTAAAGTTTTCTTATTTACATGTAGATGTTTGTCGATGTTATGCTTCTTTCTTTGTTTGTATAATTATAATTTCTATGATTTATGTTATACATTATATTTGTAATGGTTTTTGTCATTGATTCTCAAACAATGTTGTATGTTTATGTTCAATTGTAATATTTATATTTATATTTTGATAGTATATATAGTTCCAAATTTTTAGATTCTTGTGTCGCAATAGTATGGGTTCCATTTTGATTATAATATGATACATGGAAATTTAGACTTTTTTTTTTGTTTAATCTGTTTGGAAGAATTCATTTGTTTTTTTTGCCATTTTGAAATTTTTTGTTTTTGTTTTTAGGCATTTGGAAAAACCCTTATACATTTTCATAATTTTATATGGTTGGAAAAAAACGATATACACTTTTTATGTTCCATGTTTATGATTCCATAATGAATAATTATTATTCATTGTAGACATGTCATCTGAAAGCACAAGCATGTGTACAAGAAAAATAACTTTGTCATCATAGTCACGTGAGAGGTCTAATGAAAGTCATCATTTGCGGTATCAAGAAAATAAGGATGAGATAAATGAGCATAGGAGAGCTGCATATAAGAGAAAAACGAGTGAAGATACTCTTAAAAATGATTCTATAGTTCCTTGTAAGTATCGTAGTATGGGCGATATAATGGAAAGAACATTTCTTGTTGATAGTTCATTATTAGGATATGCTCATCCTCAGCATAATCTTGTTGTTCAATGCTCTTCTGAAAATGTTCATAATATTGGGGAAACATCTTGCAATCGGGAAGAATGCCATATCGATATTGTGCATCCAAATGTCCACCCTAACCCTTATGTGTGTCCAATTGCATGTTCTAATGGCCAAAGGCTGGAAAAAATCCATGTTGGAGGGAATGATGATATTTTGTGTGATGATTTGAATGATAGTTTACTTGGCCATTTGTTTGATAGTTTGGATCTAGCTGCTCGAAACAAAAGACCTTCAAATCCCACTTCTCAAAGTAATGTGGTCCCACCAAGAGAATCAGTCATCCTTGATAGCATTTCGCGTGGCACAATGGATGTAACACAATTATATTTTCGTTTTTTCTGCAATAGTGGTTGTTCAGCTACATTCCATACTAATGTAAATTTTCAGTGTTTTTTATTTGATTTTCATTTTTTAAATTTCTGATTGCTTAGACATTGAATTTTATGGCATCCTTAATTTTCTTTGAACATGATAGAAGTCATTCCAATAGGGGCATAGAAATTAACTTCGTAGATGTTACATCTATTGATGTTAGAAGTGAAGAGGAACTATCTCATAGCGTTCATCCACATCGCCAAACAAATGTAAATGTTGAGTGCATTTGATATTTTTCTCATTTTCTCATTTACAATTGCCTTGAAATTGTGTTTTGTAACATTTCATGGAGAAACCACGATGTCATCACGTTAGGTTGGCTAATTGGAATCCAAAATATCAAATTGTAAAACTATTGTAGATGTTCAATGTATTTGATTTATTTTCAATTTTTGAATCTCTCTTTTTTGGACATTTAGTTTTATAACATATTTTACTTTTTTGAAATAGGAAACAACCCATTTGAATAGAAGCAAAGAAACTACATGTAAAAATGTTCCATCCACTATTCTTAGAATCCAAGAGCAACCATCTCATAACCCTCATCCACATGAAGACACAAATGTAAATTTTGAATGCATTTGATTCCTTTTGATTTTATTCATTTATAATTAGTTGGGGATTAAATTTTAAAATCTTTTATGACAAAGAGACCTTTACATCTTCTCAGGTTCGTGAAATGCATACCAAAAATTTGGAAAGACATTCTCATAGATCCATTCCACATGTTTCAAATTTGCGAAGGGAATCTCATGTTCTTGAAAACGAAGTAAATGTTACAAGAGATTTTACTCATCGAAATGGTTTCAACATGGTTCGAAGAGTAGAGATCATATTTATTTTGATGAAACCATGATTGCAGTGGATAAAAGGTTTCGAGCAAGATAGATAACTTGTCAGTTGTCCAGATGTGCCACATTTTCCAAGAATCATATCTTGGAATCCTTGTTGTGAGACATTCTAAAGGACTTGTTTGTAGACAATGTAAGAGTGAAAGAGGAGCCCATCGTTTTTGTCGATATAATAACATGGATCCTGGTGAAAAACCTCATATTTTAAGAGTTCTTACTCAAGTTGAAGAAATGCTAATAGCATGTGTGAATCCAATTTTGCAAGTGACACATGCTCGAGGTGGGCAATATAAGTTTAGTTGTAATACAATTAGATTTCCTCAAGATATTTCTACAATTGTAAGAAGCCTTCCCCAACATGTTGAAGATATTGACTTTCTAATTGTGAGGAGACATGGTGCTGAGTCTAAATATTGTGAATGTTATGCCAAAATATCTCGAGTGATGGATGCATTTCTTTTCAAAATCCAGTGTGATCAATATTATTGAGATGTAGTAGTTGATTATGATTTAGTGAATGCTCTACCCGAAAGATCAACAGATGTCTCCTCTAGGCTTAAATTTGTTGATTGTCATATTGAAGAATATGAGATCAATGAAATTAATAATGAAGAGTTTCATGCTGAGAATTTTCCCTCTCATCCTGTTGTGGTCACCAACAACCCCCTCCTTTGTTTGGTATTAGAAACAACACCAAGCAAATGGGGGAACCTTAGTAAAAATTCAACAAATTCCCCTTGAATATTTTTGTTCTTCCTTAGAATCTTATCGCAGCAAAGCAAAGGAAACACTTCTTTTTATAAGCATATCAAACCACGAAGAAGCGATGCTAAACTCATCGCATAGCATTTACCATAAGCGCTCTTAATAGTAGAGGCTTAAGAAATCCTCGATGGCCGATGTGTGACGTCGCATATCGCAGCAACCACATAGAGTAAGACGCAATGACTAATATCCACGATGTGCGATTTGCGATTTGCGATCTCTAATCAACAATCTGCGATCTGCAATGATCCGATATTGCGATACCACAATGCTATAATACAAATCTGCGATCTGCGATTTGCGACGAAACGTGAAATCTTGCTCAGCACAACATTCAAGGGAAAGTTGTCCTTTAATCAGAATTAGGCGCGTGCCTGTAAAAAGAAATTAATAATCGTACGAATGGCTACTTTTCGTTTTTCAAAAAGTCAGTTCACTTTGAATGTCATGATTATACACACGCAAGATCTGAAGCTTTCATATCAGACTTTATTTTTCATTTACTCTTTTCCTTTACACAAACTATAAAACAGGAGATAAAATGGAGTAATTTTTTTGTAGGAAACATCTAAAGAAAAGAGGAAAGCGCCGATGCTCAGAGGCCACAGAAAACACTTCTTCAGAAGTAGGAACCACATACGATAGGACTACAGATTCCAGAGTATCACTCAACGGATGCTAACGACTGATAGCCCACCTAAAGCTCAGAATCAAAGGCGCACAAAAGCAACATGACTACAAAGATACCTGAAGCTTACACGACAGAAAAGCCTGGAATGAAGAATAAAGGCAAGTTCCAATCTAGAGAATTGCTCGGAAAGTAAAGTCTTCTGACTCATCAAGTCATTCACAAGGACAGGAAACCAAAATAGCAAAAGCAGATCCAGTTTGAGAAAAATCTGAGTTATTACCAAGTATACATTCAGTTAGCGGGAGATTCTCTAAAATATCTGATAGTTTATCAAAAAAGTGGTGCCGACCCTTGTTACTTCTATTTTTTATAACACACACAAAGGTAAAGGCAACCAACCAACTCCTCTCAGACGAATGCTGCAAAGTCACCGCACTAAGGAGTAAATACAGAAATAGTTCAAACTTAGATTTAATTTTAGAAATGATTTGCTTTATCAGAGGGACAGTCATTTGAAAACCCGATCCAAAATTTATGTAATCAAGTTAAATAGTTAGCAGTATTTAAACCCTTCTCATGCATTTAGAGAAGGATCCGGAGATTTGTCAAAAACTCGTCCTCAGAACATGCACTTTTGCACCCTCAGAGGTGGTTTTGATGAATGGATGGATCAAGGTTTATTAATGTTTGCATTTGATATCTGCTACTGATGTTGCACTTCTGTACTATTAGTAGATGTTAGAGCAAGGAGAGATAAATCATTGTTGCTTGAAGTTTATGAGTGGAACCAGCCATAAATGGTACTTTTATCTCTTGACTATTCCTGCTTATGTTCTTTAAGTGATTTATAGTTTCAGTTGTTTATATGTCATTGTATGAATGTATGGGTTATCATTTGGCACTTTTGTACGGTGGAGTCATATTGTTTATGCCTGACATATGAGTAACTTATTATGTGATATGATGTTCACAACTGTTTTGCCTAACTTCTTATGCAAAGTGGTTTATCTTTAATGATTTCTATTCTTATAATAGCTAAATGATCTTTATTACCAGTTATTGTTCGAAATCTTTTTAGATCGCATAATAGAAGATATACACCCCGGGTTAGCGTAGATTAGACGTTTTGTTTCTTGCTAGATTACAATAGCATAGAGTAAAGTTAAAGGATCTAAATTAGATTAGCTTTAGATTACTCTTAGACCAGCATATTCAACTCTACACACACACACACACCCAAATCGGGAAATTGGTCCCGTTATCCCCAGTCGGACCCGCTATACCAAACGGATAAGGAGCTGCCAACCAAGGTCCGGACCGGGTGGGTATCCCCCTTGTTGTCGACCCGATTTTCGGGGCTTCAACATATTTGGCGCTAGAACAAGGGCCTAAACTATGAATGGCACCTAAATCAAAATCTAAATACCATTCTGAGAGTAAATCACCCTCATCAACTCCCCCGACTTCCTCAGTACATTTTAATTCAGCATCGGAAGTCGGTCGAATAATAACCACTACTACATACCCTAATATTTCAGACCATGCTACCATCGAACCCCCTGAAGTAAAAACTCTTATTCATAAACTCCAGGGATTTTCTATTTTTTCACCGGGGTCTGATAAATCTCAAAGCAGTGTGACTTCGCAATACAATCCTACTCATCCCATGACCAGGTTAAAGAGCGGAAAATTTGAGATCCAGCCAACTGAACTCCCTCTTCCCACCAGGAAAAGAGCAAGGAAAGCATCACTGCACTCTGATAGTGACACTCTTTCATCTACATCATCCATCTCAACCCCCTCACTGTGAAGTCAACCGCCCACATCTTCATTCCAAATCACTCATCCACCTTCCACAACCCCTCTTCCCCAATCATCCAATATCATATTATCTTCATCTTCACATCCTCAAGGATCATCCCCTACACTTGCAATTACCAGTAGCCCAAAAATGGCTCAATCTCCATGGAACAACCCTGGAGCGGTTTTAATGCCTCCACCCCTGAGCCAAATACCGCCCCATCCTAAGAAATGGCTACCCAAGTTCAACCCAGAAGCAGGCATGCTAGCTGAAGAGCACATTAACAATTTCATGCTCTCTGTCAATCTCAACGGAGTTACCAATTAAGATGCTATGGTCCGGCTTTTTCCCTATACAATGCAAGGAACAGTCGGGTCATGGTACTTTTCATTACCTTCCGGGTCTATAACGAGTTGGGACATCTTTCAAAATCAATTCCTCACCAAATTTGGTGATGATAGATCAACGGAAACGTTAATCAGTGACCTATCCAATCTTAAAGCCAAAACTAGAGAACCCATCAAAGATTTCAATTTACGATTCAATAAGATCCTCAACAAAATCCTCACTGCTTCCCAACCTAGCGAAGAAGTACGATGCGAATGGTATATCACAGCCTTACCATCAAACTTAGCAGTCTTCGTAGATAGGGCGAATAAAACAACTTTAGTTGAAAACCTGACAGAGGCGATAGCAGTAGAGAAACGCGTTATAGCTTTGGAGAAGAGATCTGCGATAGAAGAACGCAAATCTAAAAAGATCACCTCCAAGGAAGAACCCAAGAAGAAACAGACGAAAGATCCTTTCGATTTAGAAGGGTTGTAGAAAATATTAAAGAACATGTCCAATGAGATGATTGACATAAAGAAACAAGTGGCAGAAACTTCTTCAAAAAATCCCTACAGAACTTTTAAAAGAGGCCCTTCAATGGATACGAAACCACCCAACGCTATCGCAAATGTCGAATCCGAAGAAGAGGAAGAAGAAGAGAGAACCATTGAAGGAAAAACCGATGATGAAGAAGTTGTGGAACTACAAGGAATGTGGGATTTCATCCTCCCACAAGAAGAAGATCAAGAAGCATTTCCTGTTAGCACATGAAGCAAAAATCAACTTGATCCTCCCCAAACTACCCCTAAGCAGAAGGGCGCAAGCCCTACAGTAAAAGAAAAAGTCGCAACAAAGAAAACAACCGCTAAGGTGACTCAATCTAGCCCAGTCCAACCAGATCAAACACCTCCATCAAAAACACTGATAGTGTCGGATGAAATGGACTACAATATTATCAATGACATGAAAAAGACTAGGGCTAGTATCACTCTTTATGAATTGAGCAAATTGAAACATCAACAGAAGATAATGATGAAAGAATTACACGCCGTACCTACCACATCTTTGCCTACAGCTGTAGCTACACACAACATGGGAAGACCCCCAATCAGCACGGCCAATAAGATCGATCCAAATGACATCGCCTTGATTGGAGGAAGATCAAGATCTCACACTCCCCCCTTTTTGCTCACTTATGAAATCTTCAACAAAAACGTGCACAATTGTTTTGTAGATTCTGGAGCTTCAACAAATATTTTACCCAGATCAATATGTGCCAAGTTAAACGTTCAACCACAAAAATCCACAGTGCGCATAGTTCAACTTGATCGGTCCCAAGTCGAAGTGATTGGTGAACTTAATAAAGTCACCATAAGATTGTCATCTAACCCCAAGGTATGTCAGGTTATTGACATTCTGGTAGCTGATATCCCTGAATTCTACGGCTTAATTCTTAGCAGGGATTGGTCCGAAAAACTCCGTGGATACTTTTCAACCGACTGGTCGCACATGTGGTTACCATACAATGGTAAACCGAATCAAATAAAGGTCGAACGAGAGTTACACCAGAAGTACATAGTAACATAATTGGAGGGAGAGAATGAAGCAATAACATACAACAGTAGCATCATAGGAAATTACTCGACAGATTTTTTCCTCGGAAATTTCAATGCTCATACATCACCTTACTTAGAAAATTCAGTTTTGTCCCAAGTCGAAATTTTTTCCCAAACTGATAATTCAAAGTGTGTTAATTTTGTAGAAGAACCTATAAATACATCTTTGTTTTGGAAATTATATTTTGATGGCTCTAAATCTAACGAAGGAGCAGGAGCAGGATGCGTTTTGATTAGTCCAGAAGGGAACAAGACAATGCTTACGTGTAGACTTGAATTTGATTGCATAAACAATACAACAGAATATGAGGCCTTGGTGCAGGGCCTATATAAAGCAATCGGGTTAAACGTCAAGTACCTTCAAGTCTTTGGAGACTCTAAGATTGTGGTCAAACAGGTACGTAACACCATACATTGCCTATCAAGTCATTTGAAACACTATCAATCTCTAGTACAGGATCTGACTGAGCATTTCATAGCATTCAATATTTTCTCAATCCCGAGGATTCAAAACGTGAGCGCAGACCTTTTAGCCAACGTAGCCTCTAGACTCATTTCCTCCGAAGATTTTAGTCCAGATAGATTCTCGATAGAATTAATCTTTAAACCGTCCGTCCCTGACAACATTAAAAACTGGAGAGTATTCAATGACGATCCTGATATTGTAAATTTCCTCACCTCAAAAGGATCCTACTCCAATCAAATAATCGATGAGGACCACCACGATCAACAAATACAACAAAGTAGCACTGATAATGCCATACCCAAATCGGTGGTTAAGTTAGAAGACTTATACGATCTGAAAAGTTAGTTTAAAAGGTCTACTAATTCTAAGCTCTACAGTTCAACTCTGAACTATGAATCAGTAGACCTGGGAATCGATGATAAACCACAAAACGTTAATCTAGGCCACAGCCTAACTCCTGAAGAAAAACTAGCATATATTCATCTTTTGAGACAATACAAAAATGTTTTCGCCTGGAATTACGACGAGCTGAAGACATACGACACTTCCATTATCCAACATACTATCCCTATGATCGACAATGAAAAACCTATCCAACAGAAACTCAGAAAAATCCACCCCAATCTAGAAAACCAAATAAAGACTGAGCTGAATAAGTTGTTAAAAGCCAGAATAATTTTCCCCGTCAGACATTCCAAGTGGCTCTCCAATATGGTACCCGTTAGAAAGAAAAGCGGAGATATTAGAATCTGCATTGATTTTCAAAATCTCAACAAAGCCTGTCTAAAAGATAATTTTCCCCTCCCTCCTATGGAGCAGATATTACAGGCAGTAGCAGGTTCAGAATTAATGTCTTTTTTGGATGGATTTTCAGGATACAACCAAGTGCTGGTACATCCCGATGATCAGCTAAAAACCACATTCCGAACCAAATGGGGCACATATGCATATCGGAAGATGCCATTTGGTTTAATCAATGTCGGCGCTACGTTTCAAAGAGCTATGGACATCGCATTCAAAGGTTTAGTAAATAAAGTCGTAGTAATTTATTTAGATGATATAATAGTATACTCTAAGAAGCGAGGCAATCATCTCAGAGACCTGAAACAAATCTTTCAATGATGTTTAAGGTATGAGATTTCACTTAACCCAAAGAAATCTTTTTTCGCATTAAGTGAAGGGAAACTTCTAGGATTCATAGTATCAAAATCTGGTATTCACATTGAACCTGATAGAATGAAAGAAATTTCCGAAATATCCCTGCCTCATAATAAAAAGGCCATGCAATCCTTTCTTGGTCAAATCAATTTTGTGAAAAGATTTGTCCCAGATTTTTTAAGAATTTTTTCTCCTTTGCAAACCATGATAAAAAAGAATTCAAATTTCAAATGGGGTCTAGACGAGCATGAAGCATTCAATCTTATCAAACAGGCTATCATTAATGCTCCGTCTTTAGCAACCCCGAATTTTTCAGAATCTTTTATCTTATACACATTCGCCTCAGAAAAATCATATGCCGTGATTCTAACTCAAGCGAATCAAGAGAAAGCAGAAGCTCCAATCGCATTTTTTAGCTCTAATTTACAAGGTGCTAAACTCAATTATTCATACGTAGAGAAACAGGCATACGCCATTTTCAAAGCGATCAAGTATTTCAGACCTTTCTTACTTAAAACCCATACCAAGGTCATAGTACCGTTTCCAACGGTAAGAAATCTTTTAATACAGAAAGATGTGGGTGAAAAAAGAGCGAATTGGATCACTTCTTTACAAGAATACGACCTTGAGATCACACCAGCAAGCATTGTGAGAGGCCAAGGCTTCTGCAAAATGTTGGCTGGAGCATCGCAGATTCCTGAAAGCTCGTCTGAGGAAGTACAAACGTATGAGGTAAGCCTAAACGATATAGAATCTTTATACGCTGACACCATTTATTATCTCAAAAGCGGGTATGCTCCAACACACCTCGATCACACCAAGAAAAGAGCCCTGAGATTAAAGGCTAAACAATATCAGCTCATAAATGGTGTTCTGTTTAAAAGGAATTATGATTCTGTGCTTCTTAGGTGTCTTGAGAAAACTGAAGCCGAAAAGGTTTTGCAGGAACTCCATGATGGGCCCGCAGGTGGACACTATGCTGGAGATGCTACCACACATAAGATCTTGCGTGCGGGGTATTATTGGCCCACACTATTCAAAGACTCACATAGTTACGTGAGGAAATGCCAAGTCTACCAAACTACTACAGGAAGACAAAGGAAAATGTCCATGCCACTACAACCGGTAAACATTGATCAGCCATTCAGTCAATGGGGCTTGGACATAATAGGTGAGATCGTTCCTCACTCTTCTAACTAGCATAGGTACATTCTCATGGCAACTGATTATTTTACTAAATGGGTAGAAGCGACACCTCTCAAGACAGCTAATTCTGAAAAAATCATTGAATTCATAGATCAATTTATAATCGCTAGATTTGGATTGCCGAAAGCTCTAATTTTTTATAATGCTTCTTACTTTTCTGGGAATGCAATGACTGATTTCGCACTTAAAAGAGGGTTCAAACTGAAATATTCGGCCAACTACTATCCGCAAGGAAATGGATTGGCTGAGTCAACAAATAAGAACTTAATGAGGATTATTAAAAGAAAAGTTGACCAGAACCAGAAGAATTGGCACAGAACCTTGGTAAATGCTTTATGGGCAGATAGAATAACGAAGAAAGCTTCAATCGGCACTTCTCCCTTTAACTTAGTTTATGGGAAGGAAGTGGTTCTTCCAACTCACTTAATGATTCCCTCCTTGTCTTTAGTACAATACATCGATGAGGTATATACTTCCTCCTTACAATTAAGACAGATGGAAATAATTAAATTGGAAGAACAACGAGAACAAACTAAGAAAACCCATGCTCATCACCAAGTGCTTATAAAATCCTCTTTTGATTCAAGCATAATGACCAGAAAAAACTTTCAAATGGGAGATCTATTTTTGAAATGGGATAAGGCTCACGAAGAGAAAGGCAAACATACAAAATTCCAGAAAATGTGGCTTGGTCCTTTTCAGATTGTAGAAGTCATAGGCCTGTCAACGTTTGTGTTGCAGGATTTAGCAGGTAGAAAGGATTCTTTACCTGTTAATGGAAAAATCCTGAAAATATACTTTCCATAGAAGATAACTCTTCTAAAGTTTTGTAGGATAGCTTTTTGTTGTTTTTTTTTCCTTCTTAGAAATAAAACCAGATTGTAGATGGTTACTACAGGAATTCACTTTAAATGGACACCAAATCCTCTATTAGATTTTGATTTTTCACTTGTACAAACAATAAAATTTTTTCAAAAAATCTGATCTTTTTTATGGACGGATAGAGTCCAACTTTACCCTAGATATGATACTAGTTCTGACTTCAAAATTTTTTATGAAAGCAACCTTTGGCAAAAAACTTGTTTTATATCAGCACAATGAAAGGTATCAATAATAAAATGAGTATTCTTTGTAAAACTGCTATTTTCCAAACTCTATTATTATCGTCCAGAACTTTCTTAAGGAAAAACAATGGGTTCCTCCCTACTAAAGGAAATCGCAGCATTCAAAGAAGTAATCCGAGAAAACACTATATCTCAAAGAATAAGAGGTCTCATCATGAGCCGCCTTATCATGATCACAGATATTATAACTTGCTGACTTTTACAATACTGTCCACCAAAACAGGGCAACGACTTAAAATTGTTGCAATTAAAAGACAAGGGGTATCATCATGAGCCAGCTTGTTCAGCAAAAGTATAAATCAAGTGAATGATTGTGTCATAATTTGGCCACCAAACCAAGACATTGTTCTTTAGAGAATAAAAAAGGAAAAAATTATCAAATGGGATTTTCTCTGAAAAAGTTATAGATAGCTTTAAGCAGGATAAAGGATCATTGCTGGGTAACAGGTAACCCTGGCGAGGCTATGGACGCCTGCTGGCAGCAGAGGCTCTACCTACGGTAAATGAACATATTTTAAAAAAGGGCCAGCATAGCAGAGATGACATCATTTTATCTTTAAAAAAGTACCAAGTAATGGCTTGTGTAAATACAAGGACTAAACCTCAGGAAGCGAATGATTGGAATAGAGAAAGGTTGAAACAAAGTATCATTGATAGGATAAGACATAATGTACTCTATCTGTCCATAACAAAGTTTAGACTTCTAAAAATTTTTCTGTTTCGGAAGTTGAAATTCAATAGAAAATCGGAGATAATTGGTTCTTCCGAGTGAATCGCCATTGTTGTGGTCACCAACAACCCCCCTCTTTGTTTGATATTATCAATAACACCAAGCAAATAGGGGACCCTTAATAAAAATTCAAACAAACATCTCTAGGAACATTTTTGTTTTTCCTTAGAATTTTATCACAACGAGGCAATGAAACACTTCTTTTATGAACATAACAAACCACGAAGAAACAATGCTAAATTCATCGCATCGCATTTACCATAGGCGCTCTTAAATGAAAAGCTTAAGAAATCCCTGACAGCCGATGTGCGACGTCACATATCGCAGCAATCGCGTAGAGTAGGACACAATGACTAATATCCGAGATCTGCGATTTGCGATCTGCGATCCACAATCTGCGATCTGCGATCAACGATGATCCGATATTGCGATACCACAATAGTATAACAAAAATCTGCGATCTGCGATGAGCGCGAATTTTTTTCGGCACAGTATTCAAGGAAAGCTGCCCATTAATCAGAATTAAGCGCGCGCCTGTAAAAAGGAAATTAATGATTGTACGAATGGCTGCTTTTCATTTTTCGAAGAGTCATATCACTTTGAATGTCATGATTATACACACGCAAGATCTGAAGCTTTCATGTCAATCTTTATTTCCATCTACTCTTTTCCTTTACGCAAACTATAAAACAGGAAATAACATGGAGCAATTTTGCAGGAAACATCTAAGGAAAAGGAGAAAGCGCCAATGCTCGGAGAAAACAGAAGAGATCTCTTAAGAAATGGGTGCCACATACGATAGCACTATAGATTCTAGAGTATCACTCAACAGATGCTAATGACCGAAAGGTCATCTGAAGCTCAGAATCAAAGGCGCACAAAAGCAGCATGATTACTGAAAGACCTAAAACTTACACACCAGAAAAGCCCGCTACGAAGAACGGAGGCAGTTTTCAATCCAGAAAATTGCTCAGAAAGTAAAGTCTTCTGACTCATCAAGACGTTTGCAAAGACAGAAACCAAAATAGCAAAAGTAGAACCAATTTGAGGGAAATTTGGGTTATTACCAAGAATACACTCAGTCAGCAGGAGATTCTCTAAAATATCTGATAGTTTACCAAAAAGTGGTGCCACCCCTTGTTACTTCTATTTTTATAGCACACACGAAAGGGGAAGGCAACCAACCGACTCTTCCCAGACAAATGTTGCACGCTTACAGCACTAAGGAGCAAATACAAAAATAGTTCAGAGTCAGATTTAATTTTAGAAATAGCCTGCTTTATCAGAAGGACGGTCATTTGAAAACCGGATCCTAAATTTATGTAATCAAGTTAATTAGTTAGCAGTATTTAAACCCTTCTCAGGCATTTAGAGAAGGGTCCGGAGATTTGTCAAAAAATTGCCCTCATAATATGCACTTTTGCGCCCTCGGAGGTGGTTTTGATGAATGGATGGATCAAGGTTTATTAATGTTTACATCTGATATCTGCTACTGATGTTTCACTTCTGTACTCTTAGTAGATGTTAGAACAAGGAGAGATAAATCATTGTTGCTTGAATCTTATGAGTGGAATCAGTCATAAATGGTACTTTTATCTCTTGACTATTCCTGCTTATGTTCTTTAAGTAATTTATAGTTTCAGTTGTTTATATGTCATTATATGAATGTATGGGTTATCATTTGGCACTTTTGTACTGTGGAGTCATATTGTTTGTATCTGACATATGAATAACTTATTATGCAATACGCTGTTCACAAATGTTTTGCCTAACTTCTTATGAAAAATAGTTTATCCTTAATGATTTCTATTCTTATGATAGCTGAATGACCTTTATTACCAGTTATTGTTCGAAATCTTTTTAGATCGCATAATAGAAGATATACACCCCGGGTTAGTGTAGATTAGATGTGTTGTTTCTCACTAGATTACAATAGCATAGAGTTAGTTTAAAGAGTATGAATTAGATTAGCTTTAAATTCCTCTTAGATCATCATAGTTCAAACTCTACACACACACACACACCCAAGGTCGGGAAACTGGTCCCGTCATCCCCAGTCGGACCCGCTATACCAAACGGATAAGGATCTGCCAACCAAGGTCCGGACCGGGTGGGTATCCCCCTTGTTGTCGACCTGATTTTCGGGGCTTCAACAATACCATACACTTCCCATCATTGATGACACCATGCATGCAATGAGGGAAAATTCCATTTTGAATTCAGAGCCCAAAGCCTCACCTGATGCTCCTCCTAAGGACTTCTTTAGTGGAAAATTTGTAGCAAAATGGCCCAGCTCGTGACAATGAAACTACTTAACTTTCGTCATGTCTTTCTTCTTACGTCCATTATAAGAATTTGATTTTGAATGGGAAGCTTTCCCTTTCCCCCTCTTCACCTTAATTGCTAAGGCACAATTCTCTTCATCATCAGTCTTTGATGAAGAGCCATCCTTAGTGTTCCTCCTGATCTCCTCCTGCATCAAATCCGACCACAGTCCTTCCCAATCTGGCAGCTTTTCCTGACCATTGACAAAGTATTGATAATTATGCCAACCCTTTGGGAGTCCTAGAAGAGAAATACTCACCGTATCATCCTTGACAACCATTATCCCAACACTTCCAAGTTCATCATGACACTGAGTGAACTTGGTCAAGTATTTTGGAATAGTCTCACCTTTCTCAATTTTGATTTTTCGGAGTTTGTCCTTCAATGCCAATTTCCTTTGGTCACTTTTGTTCTGATACAAGTTCTTCAATTCTTTCCACATAGCATATGGAGTTTCCTTGCCATGGAGACTCGAGACAATGTGGTCTCAAACTCCCTCAAGGATTATCTGCCTTGCTTTTGACACACACTTCTTCTATTCAACCAAATTATGTGCATCTAATTTTGTTGGCTTAGGAATTTCTTGATCAACAAATTCATTCAAGCCACTGTCCTCTAGCATAACCTCCATTCTGTCCCTCCAGACTATAAAATTTGAGCTTCCCTCCAAGGCATACTCGACCCCCAAACTGAATTGCAAATTTGAATTTCACCTATAAACAAAAACTCAAAAATTCAAAATCTCCTATAGTATACTATCTTCAGCTCCAATACCATGTATAATTTCATGAAGATTTACATGCTCATGTAATGTACTAAATCGTAGCACAAGAATCTACTTCTACTTACAACCAGCAGAAGCCAATAAATTGATGAAAACAATATGAAAAAGAAGAAGATAAATCAATGGCACATAAGACAATGAGGTTATCTGGGGAAAGCCACTGCTCAAAACTCCTACTATATTTATTACATTAAATGAAGAATCCAAGATGAGAATGCAATGCTTGTTCCCACACGAGCGATCCTTGGACAAATATAATCAACTTTGATCTCACAAGCTAGGTCAAGCCAAATCCTTACCCTATTATGAAGCTCTATAAGCCCCTATTTCCGTGCACAATTACTATGGCTGAATAGCCCATATGCATGGGAATATAATTCTTCCAAAACTATGAAATCCAATCTAGGTTGACTTCCTAATTGTATGCATGATCTATACAACTTAGTAAATCATACAACTGATAGTACACGGTCCCTACACTCTAGTATCAACTGGGTCTTTCTCACAATCAACATGCATGCGTTTCTGATGAGGGAATCTTCAGTTAACTAGAGTGACAGTTATGGATGCACTAGTGCACCAACTAGCTGCTAACTCTCTATTAGTTCTGCAAATAGTTTGGAACTAATTTAACTGAACAAAACTCAGTAAACTGAGTTATCTAAACACAACTCACAATTAAACTCATCTTGGACCCGTAAAACTTAGGGAGAACATATACATGACTTCAAAAAGATTTCCAACAGTAAATTCCTAAGCTAATTAAGTTAATTAAACTTAATCAACTATTTACAAGTTGCTATGAGAATATAATTCGATTTTAATTCACAGTTTAAATTCAAGGACAAATTTAAACTAGAATTTCTTGTTGCCATTTCTCAACATGTTGGAAATATTTTTCAAAGCACTTTCCAGTGGAGAGGTTCTGATGTAGTCCTTGAGCCAATTTTGTACTCGAAACATGGCTACAAATTCTCTGCCACTTTTTGCACCTGAATGCTAGTTCGGTTGACATCAATGCCAACATACCAAGTGCCACCAATCAATCAGAAAATGCTAATTTTCTAATAGAATACACACTTCATGATCATTTTATATATGAAAAACACTTTTGTATTTTGCAATGCACCTTGTGAATTGCAATAGGATGTTGCTCCTTTTACTGATGAACTATTATGGATATTACTCCTATAGAGGATTTTTATTTATTTTAATTACATTGAGGATATATACATTGTCTAAATTCCTCACTACTTTTGCCATTAATCACCCACATCCTTCCTTCCTTATCTTACAACCTTTAGGATAATATGTGACCTCATGTCCTTTATTAACTATTTGACTTACACTTCTAATCACACTTTAAAACTTCAATAAATAGAAAATATTTGGCTTTATCTTTTTCATTATCAAGGCTAACTATTACTTTTCACATTATTTTAGTTATGTATTATCTACAAGAGTGACACTGATACCTTTGACTTCCTTTACAAAGAGAAATATGCTTTTGTGACGGACAATGTGAACATCCAATGTATATATACCATCAACTTTCTTTGTTTTGAACACATAGATATAGACTACATTCTTGATACTTCTCTTGCTTCCTTCTTCGTCCCTTTGTTATTTTATTTCCATTTCTAACAACATCTTCTTCTCTTCTTTGATTTATAGGCCTCCATGTAAAAATCCTACTATTGGCTTATGGGGCCCTAACCCAGGTTCAACATTAGTTAGCCAAACAACTCCCTACACTACTAGCCCTTTCGGCATCAAGCCGCAGAGCACGGACTGAAGTCTCACCTGAAGCAGTATGAGGGGATGCTGGAACCAAGTTTCCACACCCTTGAGATGGTTGTGATGTTAGTTTAGTCCAATTATAGCTACCTTTGCGTAGGTTTCTTCGCACTCTGTTCCACCCTTCAGTACCTTTGTGAAGTGTTACAATTGGCTTCTGCACAGCCCTAACGAGGGGCTGAGGTCCTTTCACGCTACTAGGCCAGCGAACTGCACTATTTCCCAAGCTAGGCTAAGTATCTTATCTTATTGACATCTCTTAATTATCTTCACATAAATGAATATTCTAACTTGCATTCACTTAACCAATATAGTTATACACATTCGCTCACCATATACGTATTAGAAGTGAAATTAATACCCAATATAAAATATGCATAAATAGGAAATAACGATGCAGAAATGATAGAAACTTCTCTTTATTAATACTTCCAGAGAATTATAGACTCGACTCGCCCTGCACACTCAGCTGCAGACTACTAGGCCTCTACACACTTAGCTGCAAAGCGTCTACCTGCGCTATGACCCAAACTTAGACTCACGCTTCAAAGTTATCTCTCATACATCTTCATTATCTGATCTTTGTATTATGCTATCAAACTACTTAGAGCTTAGCTCTATTTATATAATCCCATGGTCCACGAACCATGGGTGGATATTCTACAGCTGCCATTACATTATCAAAATAAAGGTGGACAACCTTATGAATCTTTAACAGCTACGTGCTCCGCGCCCATAAAATGTGGATTCTTTACATTGGAATTACAAAAATGGACCAAAATTTGGGCTCTTAGCCCCAAAACTGTCCTTGGGGGATCCCACACCCAACAAGCCCCCAACACAAATATCATGACTCGCCCTCGAGTCAATATGTAGGTGTGGAGATCTTAGTGCGAAGACGTCCCAGCTCTGTTTGTATTGCTGCAAGTTTTCCAACGCATTGAGCAGCTTCCTGCTGAACTTCCTCTACACATTGTTCGGTGACTGCTGTTGCTAAACTGCTGCCCTAAATCCTCCTTTAAGTTGCTTGTATTTGTGCAAGTTTTGCTTCAATGGAGGCTGTAATTGTATAAAATTCATCGATCCATGGCTGTAGGCGCGCTTTCAAGACTGCTTCTTTGTGCTGAGTGGCATCCACCCATTCCTTGAGTGCCTTGGCCTACTACATCCTTACAAGCCTCTATGTAAGGGAAACCATATACGCAATCTCTTTTACCTCATCGTATTTCTTTTGTAGCTCACACACCTCTGTCTCTAGGCGCTCTATGTTCAGGTCCTCCTTTAGGGTGGTTAGGACCTCGAATGACTATTCGAATAGCTTCATGCAGTCTGTCACTGCAATGTCAACCACCGCCATTGCTATTGTGACCATGGTGGTACGCTATTCTCGGAACTCCGGGCGAGTTGAAGGCTGAGCCTTCAACTTCAGTTCTGCGATCTATAGGTTTAGCTCCAGCTGAACCCTGGCCATTTATGCCCTTGCGTTGCGCATCCCTATGACTAACTTACGGATGCACACCTCCATTGGTTCCTCTACTTAAATGGCCAACTCCAAGACCATTTGGGAGGCTTCCTTCACAACCTGCATGATTTTTTTGTTCTGCTCCATGGCCTTATTGCGATGTAGGCTCAACTACTCAATGTTGATGCGATGCTCGCTCATTATTTGTAGAGCATGACTCTCCCTGGCCTAAAGTTCTATGGTGACTCTACCCTATAGGAGATAGAGCATCTCTTGAGGGAGCACATCCATGTTTAATTCGACCCCTTTCAAAGTACTGAGCATAGGTCTGTCGGCCTCATTCTTTGTCATAAGTTCTCCATCTAGTAGCACTATTGTGTTGGTCACCCTGACACGCAAAATTTCCTCGGCAGCTAAAGTACTGACTGTGAGGCTAGTGGACACTATGCCATCCTATGGAGTGCTCACCTGCAACTCCTGTATTTATGCCCAGACAACCCCCAATACCAACTAGTGTTTTTCCTCAAACTGCTGGAGGGCCTGCGCAGTGACATCCCTCACCATTTCACTGATATCATGCAAGTCCCCTTAAGTGAGGGTGATAGGGTCGAAAGATGTCTTCGAGGCCTTTGTTTTCTTTTTCCACCCTACCTACTCTCATGGTCACAGACATTTGAGCTAGGTGGACATTGTTTGTAGGTCCACGGCACCTTAATCTATGTCTGTCCCTAGTTCGGGTGAAGGGGACTTCTATCCTTCATGCTCCTCGTCTGCTATTCTATATTGTTCTACCAATGTCACAGCTTCGTGTGCTGCTAGGGCCTTAGCCGCTGCTTCTTCTTTCCTGTCCTCTTCCACTAGCTACGTCATCCAAATGTTTGTCTCTTCCTTCGTTCGTTGTGGGGTGGACTTCTCTGCTTCCACCGTGGAGTCAGCTAGAGTGTGCCACTTCGGCGGCCAAGACTCAAGGACTATAAATATCACATCATTAGTAACCAAATATGGTAAATCATGCCATGTATTCATAGGGTCCTTTCATGCCCTAATGAAGACATGGTGGAAGTACACTTTGAACTCTACAAAGCTCAGCATACTGTTGTAGACCTAGATACCTCAAGAAGGTCCAACGCGATCGAAGGGAACTAGATACCTTCGGGCAGTTCCCATGCCACTAGTACGATTGACAACGGGCGCCATGTGTAATAAAACATTTTTCATTGCTCCTGCGTGTTGCGATAGTTCATAAGGAACTCACCGCATAGATAGTTCGCCCAGTTGAATTGGGCCCCTTCTGCCTGTTGAAATAATGGTGACTCCACTGGGGAACTTTTGAAATAACTTCAACTATCAAGTTGGAAGTTGGCTCCCAAAAGGAATTCACGTAATACAAGGTGAAACCCGGACCCAAAGCCCCTAGTTACTTTCGAAAATCCAAATTTAATCCCAACAAACCTCAGGAAGATAGAGAAAAGAGAGGATTTAGCTGATTCTAGTCCTGAGAAAGTTCAACCAAGCAGTGTTCCAACCCCTGTCAAAGTTCTATTTCATTCATCCCTTGTTTCCCCTACTTCATCATCCACCTCCCCATCCACCTCGTCCACACCTCCATTCACTGCACATACTACCACTACAACTCCTATTATCCCAGTTGTTCCAACTGTTCCATTCATCCTTGCAGTTCCACTTGTCCCTGTAAATATGGCTAATAGATATGCCCCTTTGCAACTGCCTGGAAACCCCGGGGCTATGCCTCAGGACTACCAGACTAAAATAACTTATTTTGATGGCACCAGTGCCTGCACGGCCCTTCAGCATACAAAGAAAATGCAGGATTACTTTGAGAGCTATGAAATTGACGACGATAGTGTGAGAATGAGGATTTTTGTCCAAAGTTTGACAGGTGATGTCAGGCCTTGGTTTAGAGCACTCCCAGCCAATTCCGTATCAAATCCAGAAGTCTTATACCACACATTTATCAATAGATGGGAGAAGAAGAAAGACCCATTGCACATATTGTTTGAATATGACACCATTAAAAGAGGCCCTCAGGAGGTTGTGTTGGACTACTGCACAAGGTTTAACAATGTCTACAATGCAATCCCACAGAACCTTAGGCCTCCACCTGATCTTGCTTTATATAAATTCCCCGATGGCTTTGATACTGACATGGCTTATCAGTTAAGGGAAAGAGCCCCTCAAATCCTGGCAGAGATGCAAGACGTTGTTGTGAGCGTAGAGGCAAACTTAATTGCCAAGAGAAATAGAGCGAGAGCTGAGAGAAGAACCACCTTTAAAGAGGAACCTTTAGCCCTAGACCAAAAACTCGATGCTATTCTCAGTGGCATGCACAAACTAAGAGATAGAATAAAAACCGTTGAGAGAAAGTCTACATGGGATGCGGCACAAGCCAACACTGTTAGGAACCCAAATTTTAGGAAAACTCACAACCCAAACGCTGGACGATCCAACACAGATCATGATATAAGACCTCCGTTCCAAGAGAACTACATGGAGGCATCTACATCTAGTGAGCCATTAGAAGATACTCATATAAATTGGGTGGGTTCAAAGAGTGAATAGTAGGTTTTCTTAACACAAGAAGACTGCGATCTTATCCAACAAAACCAAGATGATCAAGACTTTGGTAAATTTCAGACTCAAACCAGAGAGTCTTTTGACTTCAAACAAGGCTATGAATCTGTTGTGTATGAAGTGCAAAAGCAATACAAACTAAGGACTAGAACAATTGATGTGCCCGAGCCCGTCAAACAAAAGCAAACAAAACAGCCCAAGAAG
>APFE030737048.1:3044-35237 GCA_000404065.3 Pinus taeda
CAACTCATTGAAGATGAGGGTGTGTTTTATCATCCGGGACCATTCAGGATAGTTCTCCTTGCCAGTGAGCACTATTCCTACCATGGATATGATTGTATGCATTCTGTAAAAAAAACTTTTGCTGATAGAAAAGAATACTTCTGCCAATATACAGTAAAAATGTACTCAAAAATTTCTGTGGGAAACGATTTTGGTTGTTTAATTCATATCACAGTCAATCATTCACCGCAAGCTCTACAAAGTTGGAGCAGCAACGGCATCAACTGCGAGCTCTACAAAGTTGGAGTAGCAACGACATCACAATTTCAAGCTTTGATGGCAGACATCTCATGTAATCTGAGAATGTTTTAAACAAACATTAAACATCTATATTCTAGAGTTGTTGCTTACAATGAAATCTGCAAATCTCACTAAAAAGACTAAAAAATCACCATAAATCCCTTTGATTCTCTAAACCTTGAAGCCATGACTGTTTCTCTTACCATGAGCCATCTCAGAGATCTACTAGTATTTACTCGATGTCTGAAATGAACGTATCTGGTCAGCCCATACAAATCCACCAAATTGCTTTTCAAGATTGCAGCATTACTGCATCACTAGTTGAGTAGTTATGAATAGAAGAAAAAGAGCGCCACCGTATCAATGTAGAAAGATATGAATAGAAGAGTATCACCGTATCACTGAACAGGTATAAGAGTGTCACGACATCACTGGATAGATATACAGAGAAGAAACAAGAGTGTCATCACATCATTGAATTGTGCGAAAACTACAATCACAGGTTTGCAGCAAGCAAGATCGAGCCAAAATCAATGGGTCAACTAAAAATATATAGTAGCGTTCCTCAAAGTGCTTGACAACGTGTTTTTTTTTAACAAAAAATATGGGACAGCGTTTTAAAAATAATGGGACATCGTTTTAAAAAATAATGGGATAGCGTTTTAAAAATAATGGGACAGCGTTAACAAAACAAACTGATCAACCTCATCCCACCATAGGATTGAGGTGACTAAGCCAGCGGAATTCTCCATGAAGAAGGAGAATAATCCTGTCAAACGCTCAAGAAACAGTGGACAAATACTATGGCAGAGGCGCGTTATGTAAGGACTGAGGCAGTGCTGGTGCACCAGAGAACGTTTTGGACAGATGGGTTATGGCAGAGGCAGATGCGTGGACAGAGGGAATATGGCAAACAGAGGAGTTACAGGAGCATAATAGCTAAAACAAGGAGCTGGATCTGATACCATGTCAGGCCAAGAAGTAACTCCAATAGAAAATAAAACTGATTCGTCTATTATTCCATTAGGTAGGTCTTTATTATATACAATAGGGAGTGACTGTTCAGTTCATCTCCCGATGACTGTTCACATTCCTAATTTACTTATTTACATAAATTCACCCAATTAAGAAGATTAGGTGTCAACACAAACTTATACCCATACAATCCTTACAAGGAGTTGATCAAATTGGTATAATTCTCATAAACCTTTTTGTAATCATAAGACCCACACCATCCACTTGGAAATCCCCCACAAATAAGCTCTACACTTTCAACATTGTAGTCATGCACATGACCTTAAATGTGAACAAACTTAAAGACTTATATAACAGTCTACCCTAAATGACATGACCACCCACCTTAACCATTAGGTTTCCCATCTCAATACCAAGCTCGATGAGATGTTGGTTGTGCTCTATAACCAATCTTTTACTATATTTGTCAAAGCCAAAGGAATTTAGTAGAATATGGACATGTCGCTAGAAGGGGATGACTCTTTCAATGGAGTATTATATTCTCGAAGGCCACACTGTTATGATAATCAATGAATTATGTAACAAGAATTCCCCAAAATAGACATGAATAAGTTTGGTGGTTTTGATCCCACTAGTCAGGTTACCCAAATGGGACATTATTTCTCTCTCGACATTCATATAATTAATTAAATGAAACTTAGAGTGGGGGTGTTATACTTGGATGAAAAGTATTGGAAATGGTAGAAATAGCATAACAAATATCATGGAGGATGCATTTCCTAGATCTAGTTTGTGAATACCATCTACTCTTGTTTTCAATGAGACACTCATTATTTGGGAAGTCTAATTATATTGTGCCAAACAAGCAAAACTATAGAATTTATAGCAACCTTTGAGCGATTAAAAATTTATAGCAAGTCTATATTTTTGTTTAGCGGATCGGATTGTCAAGATATTTTTGGATTTTGTATGTGATGGACTTACAATGAATTCACTTCTCATTAAATTTTTCTCTCATCAGATTTGGATTCACATCAACAAATAATTATAGGTTATCAAGTTTTTTTTGGTTTGCTTAACCCGCAAGGGACTTGAACCTTGAATCCCATGGTTTACATATGTCAATGTAGAAAAATGTACCACCGTGAGTAAGGGGATCTCGTAGGTGTGAAATCCCAATTAAATATCATATTGTTTGGGATAGGAGTTCCATCTGGTATGTGGCCCTGACTACCACCATGTTTGTGCCCTCCTGACTTCCAAGTGGAGATATTTTAATGTGAAGTGAGTGTGAAACACCTGAAGAATGAGGAAAAATCATCCCACGAATGATAAACTTGATGAATAAGATATGAGAATATCACAACATTGCAATAAGACCAAGTACATCTCAATAGGAATTAGTTAGCTAACACCATCTAGGACATACAAGAGTAAAGCATCATTGGATACTAATTACAAAATAGATCACAACTAATAACTCACATTAAGCATGGAATAAAAGAGTAGAGATTCAACAAACATATGAGAAATAAATCATGAATTAATTCATCAACATACAACTCATGTGAAAGAAAATATGTACCCACAATAGAAGTACCAGATAATCCTTACAACAACCATACAAGTGCACATGATTCTATGCCAAGAATAGAGGGCTTCTCATTGATAATGTTGTAATCTCAAGTACATGTACCACAAGCCCATAAAAATCCAATAGTGGAAGGTGGGATATTGATATCATCTCCTACATAAATCCCTAGCCTCATTACAACTCAGTTCTAAATCAACAAGAGTAAGAGTGTTTCTAGCTACCTAAGTGCTAACAACTATCTATGCTAAAATACAAGTGCTAAAATCCCCCATCTTAGAGGCATGAGGATATATTTATACAAGTGGGTAGGGGACTCTTCACCTTCCCCGTGACTCTTTGAATACCTCATGAGTTTTACAATTCATATTGACTTTTACATAATTTTAATACTTTCCTATTATATAGTTATGAAGAATAATATTTACAACAAGATGACCAAGAAATTGTGAGGTTTATGAGTATGATTTGATTCAAACTTCTATTGTTCTTATTGGAAATTCTAAACATTTACTGTTGTTGGTGTTGCAACATCCTCAAAGCTTATATGAGTGTATAAACATGGATTACACCATTAACTTATTGTAATGGAAATTCATTTTCCTATTGCTACACTAGTTGCTGAGAGCCAAAGTAGTTCAACAGAGGACTCACTAGGTTTAGGTCTTGTTATAACGTTGTTATGAATTTAGGGTTTAGATTTTACAACAAATGAAGATTGCATGTGTCTGATATTATGACATACTAGAGAGAACAATGAATCCAATGAACTGCTAAGGAATCTTGATTCCTTACATGAAGAGAAATGGGATGTGATTTCCCAAGTTCCCCTGCAACTTGGTGGAATTCAAAAGGTAGTTTAGAGTATGAGTAAAGAAAGAGATAATTTCCCTATTGCTTCTAGAGATTCCATTTAGCTTCTCAAGATTGTGACAACTACCTCGTCTGGTAGCCAGTATATCAAATAGAGCAGGGCATTGTAGGTGTTACGTTATATCAAAATCTATGGTGCATACTTGTCCTTCCATACTCAAGGAAATATTTTCTACTGTCATAGTGTGTACTCAGGTCTTAAATATCAACGTTGAATTCTCTTTTCTTCATCATGGTTGGGGAAACATGTCTCCATACTTTTCATAGATCTCATAACCATTTGTATTGTCTAGAATGAGCTTGAAGCCCATAGCTTCATTGACCATTCCGGACCTCCTATCATTAGATTGATTCTTATCCAATATCATATACACTTCCCTTGTATTGGAGCTCATATTATTCAATGTGCCATTAGATTCAAAGGAACTAAGGTATTAATATCCACTACAAGAGGATAATAATTTATTAGCACGAGGAAACTTGGGCTTGAGAATCTCATCTGTTTTTTTGTGGATAAACTATGAATTTGTTTTCTCCCTTATCCATTTTGTTCATGAACTGCATATCTAATAGCCTTCTGGAAGATTCTCCCCAACATTCCATGGTTAGTTACATATGAGTCTATAGGGATTAATAAATTAGTCGATCTTGTGGCAGTATAAGGGACATCTAGTCTCGTTTGTAAATCCACACAACTAGGAGATGAGTTTGGATTACACATGGAGCTTGATGTACTAAATATTTTTTATAGATTGTTGAGACCCCTAGTGTATGAGCTTGGAGAGTGAAAACATGGTGATCCTTCTTCTTGTGTCGAGGATAGTCCCTTAATCATATCATTTTTAGTGCCATTAAAACCTCTTTCTGTGATTAGGTTATAATAACTTGCACATTCACATCCCAAACTACGAATCTAAATACTTGTCTTGGAATGATCTATGTAATGCTCGGTGAAGCTCTCTTTTTTAATTTTAAACTATATCCATGTACTGGGAATGGTTGGAAGCATATACATTTACTTTGAGATCTTCGTCCTTCCTTCAAAACTTTTGATCCTTCATTGATGGGCCCGAGAAAAGAAAGAAATCACATTATTTAGAAAGTAATATATCAGCATACCTTTTCTCTCTCAGGAAAACTTGGCTATGGCTACTAATGATAGTCATAAAATATTGTTCAAAGCATATTGGAGCTAGCTATAGTATAGAAACAAAAATTGTTGTTTACAAGCGTTAAACGAATGGGGAAAACCTTCAAGTTTCCCTTATTATGCATGCATTATCTACTGGTTATCAATATCATCTCTAACACTTGCTAAGAATAATTGTTTCGAGCATTGATATTGTGTAATAGGTTTTTGTTATCTTTCTGTTAGACCATAAGTATATATTTTGTTTAGTTAGTCTTCTAGTTTCTCATTTCTTATGATAAAATATATCGAAACAAATTGTTTCAACATTTGATGCTATGTAGAAGATTGTTGTTGTTCCTATATATGCATTTTAAGACTTAGCAATAATTAGGACGCATTAAGTAAGACTCTTCTTCTTTTCTATGGCTCTTGTGTGCTATTTGAAACAAAAGGATACACTGTTACACCATTTTTAACTTGGACTTGTGCTTCTCGAAAGGAAAGGAATCGAGCCTATATATCTTCCACTCAAACCAATTCTATATCATCTGCTTTTATGTATGAGATATCTGGATCATTTATAAGACCAAATTATCAATAATATTAAGTGCTCCTTTATATCTATGATGTTTATGGAAATAAGGGGAAAAATTTTAAATTGTTGTTCATCCCGAGGAAATCGTTTCACCGGTGGTGCTAGACAACCTCGAGAAAAATTATACAGGGACTGGAGCTTTACTCTGGAATTTGGGTGTGATATCCTTAAAATGTAGTAATAAATACTCTCAAATTGTGCAAGTGTGACAATTGAAGTTTGAACCACCTACCCAATCTGGTGTATATGGAGGAAGTTGAAATGATATCCTTTGAATAACTAGATTTCTAGGAAGTTAAATTTGTATAAGGACTGGAGATTTACTATGGAATTTGGGTGTGATATCCTTCAAATGTAGTAATAAATACTCTAAAATTGTGAAAGTTTGGCAATTGATCCACCTACCCAATCTAGTGTATATGGAAGAAGTTGAAATGATATCCTTTGAATAGCTAGATTTCTAGGCAGTTCATGTATGGCCTTTGGCCCAAAATATGTCCCTACATTAAAAGCCAACAAAAAAAGTTTATCATTCAATGCTACATCCTTTGATTTATAAATTTCAATGGGTTCTCATTCACACTAGGCAAGCCATGTGGATATTCTACTTGGAAGGTTTGTGTTCTTCAAACAATAATTGAATTTGAGGAGGGTAACTTCAATGCCCACAACCCAATGAAACTTATGCATGAGTTGTTGATCAATAAATGCATTTTTTTGCATTTAACCACCCATCCACCCATTATGTGTCTTCCATTTCATCTTCCATGGTGCATAGCACAATGAAATTGAGTAATCTAGGATCATGGGTTATGTTGTAGCACAATAAACAAGGATAGAACTTCATTGCGGTGTGATGAATGTGGGAAGTTAGCATTACAATGCAAGGGAGGAGATTAGAGCAACGAAGTTCATAGTAGTTGTAAGGAAACTACTACTATCCCATGCATCATCGCTACAATACATCTATACCCAATTCTAATGCATTATGGCCTATGTTACCAAAAACAAGAAATGAGAAATAATAATGGGAGGAGAAATGATGTTTGGAAGTTTCACATTCAAGAAACGAGGAGAGAGAAAAAAACATGAAAAATATGAAAAACACAAGACAAAGCATTTGTCATCAACACTCATTGTTTACATGGATGAAATTGGGCTGATCACATTTAGCCATACTGGATTAGTGAAGGAAAAGAGTATAATATTTCCTTTTCTATTACATTGAAAATAGATCCAAAAATTTAGGCAATTAGTGATGCCAAAAAATAGATAAACATTTATAAGAACAAAAGTTTTGTAGTACTAACAATTAGTATATGTATTATTATAACCATAAGCATATTTGAAACCCATTTAAGGAGAAACATAACCACACCTAAAAGAATGTACCTCAAAACACACCTAATTTTTTTTTTTTATTGCATGAGTTTTACTTTTGACCAATGATACATATAATTTTATGAAATAAACTGTTCCTCAATCAATCTTATATTGATATTAAAGCACTAATATGGTTTTCATTTTTACATTAAATCTTCCCCCTTTAATAAATATACCCAAAATTTAGTATATTTCTAACCACTCTATATGTATTCATCTCCACTCCAACCTTATGATTTAAATTTACACCATAATTTACACTTCATAGTGTGTGATGCCCTCATTTAAGTGCTTAAAAGGATTCCAACTGGATCCCTCAAATACAACAAGTTTTCACGAATGCAATACTTAGCTGCTCTGAGCTTGATAGTTCTAGCTTGGCTTGGACTTAAGCCTGGAGGAATTTCTAGCTTCTGCAAAAATTGAGCTATTGTAGAATACCATTCACAGGAAGCTAGATTTTCTACCAACCACTGGTTTTATCCTGCTTCAGCTGTTTCTTCCCTTGTCTGTCTGTCATCTGAGTTTGTGCTTATCAAATTCATGTCCAGCATCCTGCAATTTTCTTCAACCGTTAGTTTGGCGAGGCCCTGACCTCTGACAAGCTTGGTGGGCTTCAATTCTATGTTGAACTCAATAAGCTTTGCAATCCATTTGGCCCTTCTTCCATCAACATCTGGTTGTGTTAGGACATCTTTTACTGAGGTAGAGGGCACTAACACAATTACCCTAGAATGCAAAATGTATATTCTAAAAGCTTTCAAGGATTTGATCAGAGCATAAGCTTGTTTTTTTATGATATCATACCTCAGTTCAACATCCCTTAAGGTTTTGTTGAAGAATGCCACTGGATGCTCTGAACCCTCATCATCTTTCTGCATTAAAACTGCTGCAAGGGTGTCACCTGAGGCAAATGAAAATATATGGAACTCCTTGCTGGGCTGATCAAAGTGGGAGCTTCCATAATAGCTCTTCTGGTGGCTTCAAAAGATCTTCTTGCTGCGTTAGTCCATTTGATCTCTGATCCCTTTTTCAGCATGGAGGTGATGTGTTTTACCAATTTTGCAAAATTAGGAATAAACCTCCTTACAAAATTCATTTCGCCCAGAAAAGATTGGATGTCCTTTTTTTATCTCGGGACAGACAAGATCTGTATTGATTTCACTCTTTCTGGGTCAATTTTGACCCCTGCAGCAGAAACGACGTGTTCTAACAGCTTGCCCTCCTCTAGAGAAAATTGTGACTTTTTAGGATTTACTGATATCCCAAACCTTTTGCACTTCAGAAACACTTTCTTCAAATGCTGCAAATGATCTTGATGGTTGCTAGAGTATACTGTTATATCATCCAAGTAGACAAGGACAAACTTATCCTTCTCTTCTACAAATGTTATATCCATAACTCTCTGAAAGGTGGCTCCAGTGTTCATCAACCCAAAAGGCATCTTAGAATACATAAAAGTGCCCCAAGGAGTGGTGAATGCAATATTTTCTTGATCATCTAGATGCACAACAACTTGATTATACCCTGAAAACCCATCCAGGAAAAACATCACCTTGACACCTAAGACTTTCTGCAGCAAATGCTCCATCTTGGGCAGAGGATTATTGTCTTTCTTAGAGCATTTTTTCAGGTTCTTGAAATCAACGCATAGCCTGATTTCTCCACTTTTCTTCCTCACCACTACCAAGTTGGCTACCCACTTTGAATATCTCAGAGGGACTATGATTTTGGCAGCCAACAACTTCTTGATTTCTTTTTCAATCAGGGGAAGGAGCAAAGGATTTATGGGTCTCAGCTTTTGTTTGAAAGGAATGGTGTCTTTCTCCAAGGGGATCTTATGCTGGATGATCCTTTTATCATAAGCTTTAAGGTCACTATATTCCCAGGAAAAAAACATCAGCAAATTGCTTCATCAAGGTGCAGTATTCAAAACTTTGGGTAGCAGACAAATGGGTGGATAGATTTATATATTTTGGATGCTCTAGACTCCCTATGTTATGCCTATGGACTGCAGACTGATCTTCTTTTTGGGCAATCTTATGAGGCACATCATTTTAGTCAAACAGCTTCTCAAGAGGCACTAACCCTTTAGGTATATGATTGGTAGGCAACTGTACAATGTTGTTTCGGCCAATTTTGTTCTTTAGCAGGGATTGGGGGCTTTCTTCCAAGGTTCCATTCTCTTGATCAATTTGCATTTCAGAGAATTCATCAATGACTTGTAGAAACCTATTTACTTCATCATCATCCTCAAAGACTTTCCAGTGCTGGACATTATCAGGCAAGGATGGTCTATATTTTATCTGAACTTCATAAACCAATCTAGGAGGCATGGGAGGGATGAACATGCTAGCAAACACAGCGAGGAAATTGGCAAGCTAATTTTTTACTCTAGGGATATATGAGATAAAAAAACTATCAAAAGAATTTTTGAGTCTCCATACCTCATCTCTGTTCGCTTTTAGCCTTGGGTGCCTTGCTTGGAACGTTTTGTTCACTTGCTGAATGATGAGATCAGCATCTCCAAACACCTTTATGTCTCTAATCCCTTTGTCTTTGGCAATGTTTAAGCCCAATATCAGAGCCTCATACTCTACTATGTTGTTGGTGACCTAGAAAGTCAGTTTGAAAGACAGATGTGTGCTTTCTTGTTTTGGAGAGACCAGCACCACCCCTGCTCCTGCAATTTCCTTTGAACAGGCTCCATCAAAGAACATGTCCCAAGCTTGTGTCCCTTCCTCTCCCATGGCCTAGCATACTGGTTTCTTGAGCTGCATCGAGGCCTTTTGGGATTCTTCAATTTGGAGAATACATGACCCAAAGTCAGTGTCCACAACATAAATAGGATGATTAGTGGGATTCTTCTCATCACTGATGATAAAAGCCAGTTGGGCTTCCCTGTATAGTCTTTTTCTTTCTCCTCCAAAAACTGGGACGGTGGCATAAGATAAATAATTTTGTAATGTCCCACCTAACCTCTTAATCCACCCTCTGGAAAGTAGCATGCCAAACTTAGGGGGAATATCTGCTACCACAATATCCATCATCATGCTCTTCATGGGTAGTTGAGTTAGGGTGATAGCTAAGTCTTTGATTGACCCCAGACATTTCACCTTCCTTGAATCAAAGTAGAATAAATCATGATAAGGTCTGGTAATGTCAAGGCCTAACTCTTCCATGACAGCTTTGGGCATCAGATTATGGCTGGCCCTTGTGTCCAGTAGATAGTTGTGGAGGATTTTTTCATGAATGGTCAAGGAGACATAAAATGATGCAGAATTATCATCAGTAGGTTCAGTCATTGGGCTAAGCACAATTGCAGGTTTATCATCTTGTAAATTCACATAGTCATTGGATGCTTGTGTGGCTTTCAACTCAAGGGCATCAAGGATGGGCTTCCTAAAGGCCTCACTCTTTGCTAGTTCTATCAAAGGTATAGATATTCTTAGCTTCTGGACTTCTGATTCAAAACTGAAAGGGGAAGAGGACTTGTTAGGGCCTCTTACCTCTTGAGCTAGTGCTTTGAGGATGACTGGATCAGCTGCGGGTCTTTTCTGTTTGTTGATTTGTTGCTCTGTGGGGACAACTGCTCTTTGGGCAGGATTCTCTTTGACATTACTTGTTTTTGACCTCAAGTTATGTCTTTGCTAGTCTTCAGCCTGTAGAACAGCTTCTCTGTCCCACTCTTGACTACTCTGGTCGTTGAGTAATGACTCTTCATAGGCAACTAATGTCAGAAAGGCAGCACTGCCCTTGTCTTCCATGCAGTGAATCTCATCCTCTTCATCAAATTGTTCCTGCTCCATGACTACGTTCTGGAAAGGAGTCATAACCCTTTGTTCTTCACTGGCCTCTTTGCCCCTCTGAATGATCTGCAGTTGCTCATTTGCTCTTCTGAATGGATTTGGGTTTCTAGGAGCAAATGTATTAGGAAGCCTTGCTTTCCCAGAACTCTGCTCAACCTTCAATTTGGAAATTTCAGCAGCCAATGACTCTATCATTTTGGTCATTTTATCTATTTTGGGCTTTGAAGATGCAGAGGAAGAAGAAGCCTCACCTCTCTGCCTCCTTCTATCGGCATGATCTTTGAGCTTTTCTGCAGCCATGATATTGGATTCCACCTCTAAGGTTGCATCTTACATTTCAGCTAGAGTGGCACATCTTCTTTCTCTTAATAGCAGGCAGAAATCAGAGTCAAAAGCATTGGCATAGGTGAGTTTGGCCGAGGTGGGGGTAGGCTTTACTTCAGCTGGTATTTTGCTATACATATGATTGAATCTTTTATTAAAATCAAACAATGATTCCCCATTTTCCCTCTTAAGGTTGCCAAACTTAGTATGGTAATATAGCAGGTCTTTTTTGTCTCCCCAATGCTTTAAAAACACATCATCTAATGCTTCAATGTCTGTTATAAACCTAGGGGTCAGCTCTCTAAACCATTTTCTAGCCTCTCCATCAAGGCTTTAGACAAAAACCCTCATCCACACATCATCTTCACTAATATTTAGGTTATCAGCATAGCTATAAAAAGACTCAAGGTGTTCTTCAGCTGTTACTCCTTCTATACCAGTGAACTTAGGCATGTATTTCTGATACTCTCCTGCAAGCATGGCATTCAAAGGAATAGGCAGGACCAGGGGTCCATACCTAGCAGCTATGATTCTTTCCATTTTGGTAGGTGCTTGTTGGTCTGCCATGATTGGGGTAGATGGAAGAGTACTAGAAGTTTGAAAGGTAGGGAGCTAAGAAATAAAGGACAGGGCTGAAGGAAACTGATGGACTATAGGGGAGGTTTTCTTTGAATTGAGATCCAAAGGGGAACTTATTGAACAAGGAGCTTCGTGAATCTCTAGAAATATTTCTTCACTGATAGTGCTAGCCTCTGTGTTCTCAACATGTGCATGCTCAGCTACAAGCCTTTCTTGCAGAGATACATAAGATTGTTTAAGCTTACCTGATCCTGATGCTCCTTTTCGTGATATCTTGCTTTGCTTGACAATCTTCTCGAGGTCAAGCACTAGGTCAACTGGTGATTTCTAAGGATTTCTCCGAGTATGCCTCACAAACTGAGCCAGAACGGTGATGTGTAGTCGCCAAAAGGTTGGTCCTCCAGTAGAGTCGCCAGATAGATGATTACAACCAAAAATGTGTCCAAACTTTGTCTATCATCAAAGTTGGATCTATGTCGTTCTCCCAGGGAAGCTGAACTTAAATCTCCTCTCCCTGGCAACGACACCAATTATGTTAGGGTTCCAAGAAACTCTCCTAGGTTGTAGCTTGGAGATGCCTGGTAACATATAACTTCAACTATTGTTGTAGGTTTAATGGAAGGAATGATGGTTTGTTCAAGCCAAATAACCACTTCTACTTTGTATCACTCCAGACATGCGTGAAGACCCTTAGACTACAAGGCTTTAGACCACCCAATGCTCACAGTTTAGATATTAGGTGAATATGGAGAATACTAAGCACCAGTGGATGCACAAGACCATGTGATGGCCGGCTGCGACTAGTAAAGAAACTTGTAAATCTATTCTACTAATGCACAGACAGGATGACAACTCTCTTGCATCAGATCGAAAGAAACTTGAGTAAACTATTCAGTGATACATTCAACAATCTAACACAGATAAGATGACAATTATCTAGTGCTAAACCTCAAAAGATCGAGAACATAGCATATCAAGCACAAGCTTAGAACAGAGGAAAATGGAAAGTGAGCAGTTAACAGCAAAAGAAGCTTGTATTAGCTAAAAATGAAGACGAGATGCTGCAAGTGACAAAATATCTACAGTCTCCAGAAGTTGAACCTTACATCAAATGCCAACCACCAACCCTTATTACATCTTGTTTCTAGGTATTTATATATTTACATTATAAGGGCTCTCGGCCATTTAGGTATGGAGGGGTCATAATTGACCACCAACTACATTTAACTGCCTGATAGAGTCTCTGACTGTGTTTGCTTGCTTTAGTGGATGAATATGATTTGTTCAGGTGTTGTGCTGTCCTCTTAGGCAATTGTAGTGCTTGTACCAGTGGAGTTCCATAACTGATAAATTTAGTTACAGGGTCGTGCTTATCCTTTTCTCCCTTGGCCATGTTGTTTGTTAAAGATGGTTGTTGGAGGCTGACTATGACTGGTACTGGCAAGCTGGTCATCTCCTTCTTCGGGCAAGCGAAGTGGTCAGAGGATGTGGAATGCATGGGCAATGGACAGTCGGGATCAGAAGGAAGGGTGACTGTCGGATCGGGAACATGGACGACAGAGATGGCTCGGTGAAGGCTATCGGCCGAGGTGAGAGCGGGGTGAATTGGGGCCATCGAATCTTCAGTGGAATGATCGGATGGTGATCGGGCAAAGGAGTTGCACGTGAGTTTAACGCGCAGGAGCGGTTTGGTCAGGCGGTAATGGTATTGATCACCGCTTTTGGCGTTTAAGCGGTAAAAGGATGGGGTTGCGCGATTCCATTCAGCAATCAACACGTAGCGGCAGATGAGAGAGAAAAACCACTCTCATCGCGGGCTAACATTTGATCATATTGCTGGCACGATAAAAGAAAAGGCCGTCAGATCTTTTCGGAGATGATCAGACGGTTGGGAATGGGAGAGCAAGTTGCTTTATCGGAGGCAACGAGAGCCGTTGGATCGGCGGGATGATCAACGGTGGAGATGAGGCAGGGGATTTATGAGCACGCGAGGTCATCAGGGTGAGGTTTTATGGTGGGTTTGGGCTTCGCGCTAGGGGCTAAAGCTAAAAGGGGCTATTCTGCAAGGTTTAGGAGGCAAATCGGGGAAACAGAGAAGGCGGAGGATAAGCGGGATAGAGGAAGAAAGGAGAAAGTGACCGATGTGGAATCATTTTGAGCACAACCAAGCAGAACAAGCTTGTCTCTGACCTTTGAAAATTGTCTTTGTATAGCAGAGCTAACAATCCCAACAAGCTTGTGGAAGAGATCTAGGCTCTGTCCATTTGAGAGTTTTCAGACATGGGGATGAGGAGATTCTCACATCTTTGGTGATTGCTTTGTAAGGTGTATACTAAACCCTTCTATAGGGTAGTTTTTCTCTTGTAATCCTTTGAACCAATGATTGTTCTATCTTTCAGTAGTTTTGTGATGATTTGGAGGGGTATTTTGCTAGTTGAACTTGTGCATCTTTGATTATATGTTGAACTATTAGATGTAATCTTTATATTTTTTAGTCATAGAGGACCTTTTTCTCCTGAGAAAAAGACAGCCCAAAAAACAAAGAGGGAAAAAAATCTACCAAGCATGATAAACTAACTAGTCAGAAGGAACATCAAACAATTAAATCAAGCAATCCAATAACAAATAATGAAGACCTTTAAACATTTCAAAATATTTTTAAGAACTTTATGCAATAGGTGTAAGGATGTTTTTCATCCTCGGAGGTGTGTTGTTTCAACTGATAGTTACACGGATTCTCAACATGGTTTATGGTCAAAAGTTGTTGATGTATGTGCTGGAATAGATTTTGTGGATAAAAAAACAGAAATGAGATTATTAAAATGGAACAACTAGATCCAATCAAAGGGATAAGACAGAAATGAGATTATTAAAATGTAACAACTAGATCCAATCAAAGGGATATGTATATGCAGGAAATGACCTATAAGAGAAAAACCTCACAAACATAACAATACAAAAAAACGAAAGGAGGCTCAACAACCATTGCATCTGAATTTGAACTAGTAATTCATGTGAGCAGATTGTTTATAAAGAAGTTGATTAGCCATATTAGTCCACGTACCTAAGGTTTCGAGGAGAAAGAAAGATTATTAATGGAAATGGCCTTCGTTTTCAAAAGTCTGTGTTCTAATTTGTATCTCTGGAATAAAGTTTGATGTCGATTGGCTTGTGTCTGAACAGTAAATTAATGAGAATTTTTATAACCTCCATAGTGACATGTCCTGTGAGTAAGAATCGAACCCAAAAAATTTACATCTAAGTAACGTATATCAAAAGAAACCCAACATTATAATAACTTCTAATTTAATTATTTCTATCCAAAAGCAGCCCAACAATTACGCATTTCCTCTAATTTCTTTTCTTCATGATTTCTATCCATGGAAACAGAGCCTTAAGATTTTGTGGTCCACTTATACACGGTTACTTACTTGAAGCAAGTGCTATCACAAATTTTAGATGTAACTCCATAAATATTAAACAACACTTCAAATATTGAAAGGTGCAGTGCCGAGAAATACCTGTGATCATTGGAATTCTGAGATTCGTTTTATTGAGGAATACCCACATAGAAAAATGGCTCTAGACAGTGAAATTTGGCAACAAATTATGGTAAAATCAATGTAATGATAAGATTTTGCTTGCAGATAGAGCCCTTTTGCAACGCAATGAAGTTTTGACAGACCCCGCGTTTAAAAAAAGGGTAGGGTGTTTCACAACGAATGGAGACTATAGGAATTTAGGAAAATTAGTGGCAGGGAAAATTCTAGGTAGGTGTTTCACTCATCAATGCCAACATTATGATTCACACAGTGGGCTCCCTGTTCATCTTCTATTTGGGGTTATGGCAGCTCATATGCTCCTTCATTGCCCACCTCAAAACCGCCATAGAATACACAACAAATCCATGGCCTTACCTGTCCTAGAGATGCTGTAAGCACCTGGTACTCTACATGAAACTGGTAGACATCCTGTTAGCCAACTCATACAATCTTGCGATCTCATCAGACTTCAATCCACTCATAAAGGGCACCATACCAGTGCACCACCTCTTGTCGATGCAGTTCGCGGTCGTGCTCTGCGTCTTCTTGATCGTGGTCTTGGTGGTGTTGGTGAGCAAGAGAAATGGTGGGTATCACTTGCCAATTCCTAGCGAGACGTTGTTTTTGATGGCCGGTTTCGGGTTTGGACTCCATGGGCGATGCTTAGAGTCAACGCGTCCCTGACATCGAACATTAAGGGCAAGTGCTAATCATTGTTGGGAGCCTGAGAGGCACAACCACCCTCTGTTGCACCTTGGCAATCATCTTCGCCTTGCGGCTGAAGGAATTCATAGCAGACATAGCATTGTCCTCAGCTCTATGTCTTCAAGGGTTGTGGTTTCTTCAGTCGAGGCTCTTACTTCATGTCGAGAGCTACGTTCCCCAAGGTTTCCACTGCCTCCTGGACATGCCTGGCAAGGCCGACAGTTCAACCCAGTGTGATCTCGATGAGTATAAGTTGTGCTCCTTCGGGCTTCTAGTTCTCCATCTTCTCTTCGTTGTCTGTGTCATCATTGTCATGATCATCGTTTTGACCGTCTGCAGTCTGTTCGCTAAGGTTTTGGGTGTGAGGACCCGGGAGGCGTGGCGATTACGAGCGTTTGGATAATTCCAACCACAAGGGAAATGGTATTCCTCAAGGCCGAGTCCTAGTGGTTTCGAATCTTCGATCACCGGTTTTCTCTGTTTTTGAAGTGAGTGAGAATGAATTTGTTTCTTTTCATTCTAGTACTGACATTAATTGAATTATCTCATATCAACTGTAGCTTCATCGTTTTATCTCAGGTTTGTGCAACATGAAAAGTTGTTTGTCAAAGTGATGGACAGAATTGCTTACCTGCCTCGTGTATAGGACTTAGTATCATGTCATTAAAATTTTATTTTATGACTGCTGCCAACAACCTCCATTATGCTGCAACAACATCCGGCGCACTCTATACGTCAAGTTGAACAAGGCAAGTTGCAAGGTGTCTCAGGGGTCCACTGGTCCAAGCTTCCAGCCAGGATAATAGATATCCTGCAATTTATATGGAGACTAGTAGCTATTCGTAGGGAATTTTATATTATTTTTTAATTTTTTTTAAAAAACGCGTAGAAATCAAAATTCACGTTTCCTCTGTTAGGAAGAGTTGTCATAAAAGTTAGGCTTCTACAAGATTTTATGAATTTTTTTACCAAAATTCCAACCACTTTTAACAGTACGAGAAATTCTTTCACCTAATTAAACAACTACATAATTTTACATTGACACTTCTCTGACAGGTCAAAGACCTCTTGACAAGCCACCACATATTCAATTTTGAACACTAAGCAGAGTTGGTATAGATGGTGCAAATGAGATTGTACGTCATTGTGCATGTTCGAAAAGCCATAAAACAACCTTGAACAAACACTACACCGGAGGGTCGATGGCTTCCAGTAGAAAGAGTCCAATCCACTGGAATCCACGGTAGGTGATTGATGACATTTGACAGTAAAAAAGAGTCCAATCCACTGGAATCTATAGTAGGTGATTGATGACATTCGAAGTTGTACGATAGATATAATTACAAAATAAGACTTAACTCAAGTGAATTAATAAAAATTCAAAAATATAAATTTAAAATAATTAAAAATAGTAATCTTCATTTTATAAAATTAATAACTAATACACCATTTAATAGATGGCGAATAGCTCAATATTAGAATTGAAAAACATAAAATTAAAATAATAAAAAAATAAATTACATTTAATAGATGGCGAATAGCTCAATATTAGAATTGAAAAACATAAAATTAAAATAATAAAAAAATAAATTACTTTTATTTTATAAAGTTAATGGCTAATACGCCATTTAATAGATGGCCAATAGCTCAATCGAATGCGTGTATATCACCTGCAGCAGGTATAATTTCCATATTTTATTTTTAACGATCAAAAGACTAAATCTAAACTGAAAAGAGTAAATCTAAAACAGAGTATTTATTTTTAACTTTTCATTTAATTTCTAAATTAAAATATTATATTTATTACACTTATGTTAAAATATCGACTAATTTCTATTTTTCCTCATTAATTGTAACTTCTATAAGAAAAAGAATATAGATAAAAATAGTCTTTACAATGGTTTAGAAAATGATATTTCTAGCCTAAATAATGAAGGCAATATCCTTTTAATTGGTGACTTTAATGCTCTAACTTCAAGCAACCAAGCTATTCTTCTAAGCAATCATTCCAACCTTAATCCTCTTTGGTTAGACGAAGACCTTCCTCTGGCTAGCCGGTACAAAAGGAGCTCTGAAGACCACACGGAGAATTTGTTTAGGTCGGAGCTAGTCAAGCTTTGTAGTGCTCAGGATCTCATAATTTGCAATGGTCTAAAGAAGTGGCCCAATTCTAGTCAGATGACCTGCATCCATGGGCTTCTATACAACGAAATAACCAATTTTGACATCTGATCATAGATCTTTACTTATAACTCTCAATTTTGTCATGCATAGAGATCCCATAGAAGATAATCCTTATAGCCAAAAGAAGTTAATCTTTGATAAAGATAAAAAAGATCTCTTTCTAAATTAATTAAAAACTAATTTTCTTCCTTTATCTAGTATAGACAACATAGAAGATCTCTATCATAATTTTATTACAACCCTCTCATATTCTATTAACAAGTTCTCAATTGAACTTTCAATTAATAAAAGAAATAGCAAAACCAACCCATGGTATGACAAACACTGTAAAAGTGCGAGGAGAGCAATTGAGGAAGTTGTTGATGAATCTCTTAAAATTGGCAAGATAAAAATATACAAAGGCCTAACTAAAAGGAAAAAAAGGCATTATATTCGTAAAAGACAAGAGAATCTCTTACACCTCTCTAAGGTAGCTCTTAAGAAATTCCGGAGGTAGATTCTAATCAGAAAAACTAAAGATAATAATAAAATTGCTTTACATGCCTGGAATTCCTATCTTAAAAAGCTTTATGAATCTCCAAATGTCATGGATAACTTTGAAACCCTGCTCACAACGAAAAAAGTTTTCTCATTAGAAGACATTGATTTTGGGGTTAATCTCTTGGCTAATGGGAAAGCTAAGGACATTGAAGGTTACTAGGCAGAAATCTTAAAAATTGGAGGTCTTGTCTTCATCCTCCACATTCACAAGTTGTTCAATCAAGCGGTCAAACAAGGGTTCCCTAAACCATGGACTCAAAGCCCCATTATCCCTATTTTTAAAAATGGGGATACAAATAACCCCTCTAATTATCGGACAATTATGATCAACCCTCTCCTAGCCAAGTTATATGGTATTATTTTGGAAAGGAAGTTGAGCATATGGCTTGAAAGTGAAGGTAAGCGGGCTAAAGGCCAAGCGGGTTTTAAAAAGCAGCACTCAACAACAGACCACCTCGTTACGCTTAGGATCATTGTGGAGGAATGTCGCAATGATAAATCCAATCTCTTTTGTTGCTTTGTGGACTTTAGAAAGGCTTTCGATACGGTTCCTAGAAACAACCTTTGGAACAAATTAGAAGAGCTAAAGGTTCCTTTTGAGTTGAGAGTTGCCACTATAAGGTTATACGAGAATGTAATTTCCAAGTTAAAGAGCAATGAGGAGTGGTCAAAAGATATTATGTGTAATATCAGAGTTAAACAAGGTTGCCCCCTCTCCCCTACCCTATTTGACATTTACATCGACAAGCTAGAAGGTTGTTTAGAGGAAGTAGGATGCACTGGCACGATCTTAGTTGGGATAGTCATCATCCTTCTTCTCTACGCTAACGATATTGTTCTTCTCGCAAGGTGCCCATCTGATCTTGATAAGCAACTTATACTTCTTAAGGATTTCTGCTCTACCATGGGTATGATTTTTAACACTGACAAAACAAAAGTTATGATTATCAAATCCAAGAAGGACACTTACGCTAATTTTATGTATGACTGTAGTAACTTGGAGGAAGTGTCTTCCTACAAGTACCTAGGAATTGATATTCATCACAAGCTCAACTAAAACTATAACATTGAGAAAATGATTAATGGGGGATGGAAAGTTTATTTTGGTCTTGAAAATAATTGTAAAACGACAAACATCATAATGTGGGATAGAAAGAGGTTCCTCTTTGAAACTTTAGTCGCTCTAGTTATCTTATATGGATGTGAGGTTTGGGGTTGTAGCATCTCTAGAGAATCCTGGAGAAAGATTGAGAAAATCCAGAAGCGTTTTATAACGCATAACCTCAAAATTAAAATCAACACACCCTATCATATTCTCCTTATAGAAGTGGATCTTTCCCCTATTGAGGGCCTAGCTATGACTAGGCTCTTGTTGTACAAGCACAACTCAATAACATAGGAGACCATAGACTTCCTAAGCTAGTTTTAAATTCCAGCCAAAACCACCTAAGGCTCAAACGAGGTTGGTATAAAGACAATAGGGTTTGGTTAAACCATTGGGAGATCGACGAGAATGTTGCATTGCAAAACATTAATAACATTAAAAATATTGTTACTTAAAGTTCAAAGAAAAAATGTGGTGTGAGAAAGATTTAGCAGTTAAAAGAAAATTAAGATATTATAAGGAGGTCATCAACTCCATCCTAGAAGATCAAAAGTATCTCTGTGTTTTAACTAGCTCAAAGAAGAAAATTAACATAGCCAAGATTAGAATGAACTCTCATGAGCTCCATAGTGAAACGAGTTCTTGGACAATTCCTAAAACACCATGGATGGAAAGGTTCTGCCATCTATGTGAGAATATGAACATCGAGGATGAAAATCACTTCCTTTTAGAGTGCCCCGCATACAACCACATTAGATTTCAGTTTCAAAATCTTTTTTGCAATACTGACCTTCCTAGCCTTTTACGTTGCCAAAATTACAGTAAGCTTGGGAGGCTTCTCTCCAAATTTTTTTAACATAAGAATAAAATCTTAAATCAAACTAAATAATTCGTTTCTTTAGATCCCATAACCAAAATTTGGTTTTAATAGATATTAACCACCACCACCACCATCATAATAATAATTTTTTTTTTATATTTATTTAATTTCTAAAATAAAATATCGCATTTATTAAACATATGCTAAAAACATTGCAACGTATTATTTGGTTGCATTACCTTTTTACCTAGAAAGGATAAAGGAGCAATTCCAATAAGGAGGAGGTTTCAATTAATGTTTAAAAGATTATGCTTTGATATAAAAATTGCCCAGCAAAATTAGATGGTAGTTCATATGGCCCCCTTTAATAGTGCATGAAATGTATTTTTTAAATATACTAAATTTAAATAATTTTTTTTAATTATAAATATTATACAAAATAAATATCATATATATATAATAGTTATATAATAATAATAATATAAATATTTTTAGTTTTTAATAAACAATTGCTTATAAATTCTTTCCAAATGTGTTCTTTAATTCAAATTATTCGAAGCAGCAAGACATTTATAGACCTTTATTTCCATTTTAAGTTTTACGATTGGCAGCTATCGACTCCAGTGTCCGTGCTCGTGACAAGGTCATGTCAAGCCTGAGTACTGGCAATTCTGAGTAACTGCAATGAGGGGCTGACGTATTCCCTCGGGATTTGTACGGCGAATATGTCAGCCAAATTTTGTTGCCTGAAAAAGTTTAAACCTAAACTTAACCATGTGAAAAGCATAAAATATGTTCTTTTTCCTGGCAAGGTGGAACTATTGCTCCAACATTGTCACATACTATTGCTTCAACATTGTCACAGCTATGTGACAGTGATATAATAAAAATTATAATTTTTATTTTTGATTAAAATTTTTAGAAACGTTCTTAGAAATGTTTATCGCAGTGACCTAATAAAAAAGAGTATTATGTTTATTATTTGATTAAAATTCTTGGAAATGTTTTTTATATATAATTTTAACATCAATAAGAATGTTCCAATTCTGTCTATATAGGGTAGCTCAAGCTGTAATGGCCGTGGAAATGAAGTCTCATCAAACTGGAAGTCTTGGGTTCAAATCTTGGGCTACCCTTATTTTTATATGCAATTATTTTATTATTTTATTTCGTTAACCTTTTCATATTTTAATATTTGACTTTTTTCATCCATACTTTATTAACAAATTATATATTTGTAAATTTACCACAAGTTTTTTTATAATAAATATTGAATATTTTTAAAACTTTAAGAGATTTTATTACAGCGTTAATGAAAATTGATGAAAATATTTTGTAAATTTACCACACGTTTTTTTATAATAAATATTGAATATTTTTAAAACTTTAAGAGATTTTATTACAGCGTTAATGAAAATTGATGAAAATATTTACATTAAAAAAAACTATAAAAATCAAATTATTATTTACAAATTATAAAAATATTATAATTTTGATTCCAAAAATATTTTAAAATAAATAAAAATTTGAGACTTTACCCCTCCTCTCTTCCAAAATATTTTAAAAATAACTATTGAAATATAGATTTCTTACATAGAAAATTAATGCATGTCAACCATTTTTTATATTATCAAGTAACTATGTTATATTCTTTTCTTCTCGTTAATTGTTTAATTATTTGACTACTTGAACTGATCCTAACTGTGGAAATAGGATGCACCTGGCATTTTACTACCAACCACTTTCAACACATATTGCATGTTACACGTTCAGTAACCATCAACATTTAGGTCCCAGAGAAATATCTTCATTTCACCAAATGATTTATTTGGTTGATTGAAACTACATTTACTTTTCTACTACAAAAAGTGGATACAAGATATATTGTTATCATATGCATTACTGAAAATATCATGACTTTTACATGATCAATAGTTCATGCACATTAATAGTTCATGCACATTAATGGTTGTAATGGAGCTCGATATAAATCAAAAATAAATTAGAAATTGTAAAAAATAATGTTAAATAAACAAGATAATAGAATAATCAAACACAAAGATTGATAAAGTGTTTTATGTGATAAAATCTTCTTTATGAGGGAAAGGTCCACTCTCTCTGAGGGAAACATCCACAGATAATCGGTATGTGGTAAAACCCTCCTTGTGAGGGAAACATCCACTCGGGATGATAATCAGTATTCTTATTATTTAAGAGATATTTACAAAAGTGAAATCAATAGTATTCTTATTATTTAAGAGATATTTACAAAAGTGAAATGAATCGTTATTCTTATTATTTAAGAGATATTTACAACAACGAAATCACATGTATACATTATCCCACCATTCAACCCACTCTCCATTTGTTTTATGTTTTTCATATTGCCTACATAGGCTTACATGGATATTTAGAAACATGTCAATTTTTCCTAAATCCACCCACGTCTTTTAAAGAAGTTGCATAAGAAACTTTTTACATAAAACAAAAAAGTTTCTTTTATATGTTTTTTCCAAAAACCTAGATTAGGAAAAACAAACCAAGCCAAAGAAACCAGTCTCGGCCTTGACAACAATTTACCTAATATATCATGTCCAAAATATTCATCACATTCCTTGCAAGCCAAGAGAAGCTAAGCATCATTTTAGCTTCTCTCACAAAATTGGTTTTGTGAACATGTCTGCACAATTTTTCTTTGTATGGACTTTTTCAGAGCCACCACTCCACTTTCATCAATAACTTGTCTTACAAAATTATATTTAACACATGTGTTTTGTCTTACTATGATAAGATGGATTCCTCGCCAAATGAATAACATTTTGATTATCACAAAATAATTTCACCTTGTCCTGCACCCTTCCAAACTCACCTAGCAAACTATGTATTCTGCCTCAGTACTGGATAAAGAAACTATGTTCTGAAGCTTTGACATCCAACTAACAACTCCACCTGCAAGATTAAAAACATATCAAGAAGTGGATCTCCTTTTGTGAAAATCACCTGCAAAATCTGAATCAACATAACCATAGACTAAACCACTACTACCATTATAGGTGATACAATAATTATTTGTACCTTTAAGATACTGAAGGACTCATTTCATTGTTGCCCAATGCTCTTTACCTGGATTTTCCATCTATCTACTGACAACACCAATTGTGTGTGAAATATTTGGCCTTGTACTAACCATTGCATACTTTAAGCATCCTACTGCATTAACATATGGTACACGAGACATATACTCCTTTTATTCATCATTAATAGGCACAAACCTGAAGAAATCTTGAAATGGGAAGCTAAAGGGATTTGAATAGGTTTCACATTATTCATACCAAATCTCAGAAGTAGTTTCTCCACATACTTTTGTTGTGATAACCACAACTTACCATTTTTCTTGTCTCTGTGTATCTCCACACCCAATATTTGTTTTGTTTCTCTAAGATCCTTCATTTAGAAAGTCCTAGCCAACTGAGCCTTTAACCTATTGATCTCAACCATGCTTTTTCTTGCTACAAGCATATCATCAACATATAACACCAAAATAATGAATATAACATTTTCCATCTTTTGAAAGCAAACACAATGATCATACTCACTTCTAGTAAAATTGTAGCTCATCATGAAGGAATCAAACTTCTTGTACCATTGCCTGGGATACTACTTTAGGCCATACAATGAATTCTTTTTATTTTGCAAACAAACCTCTTGTTGTGATTTTGAAAAAACCCTTATGTTTGTTCTATATATATATATATCCTCACCCAAATATCCATCTAAGAATTTTGTTTTAGCATCTAGTTTCTCTAATTCTATATAATGTAATGCAACTAATGCTAACACAACTCTAATTGAAACAAGCTTAATTACCGGTGAAAAAATCTCATGGAAATCAATACCTTCATTTTGAGAATATCCTTTTGCAACTAGTCTTGCTTTATACTTCTAAACAATATAATCAACGCATTTCTTCAATTTGTAAACTCACTTGCAACTGACAACTTTCCTGTTCTTAGGAAGTTCCACCAGATCCCATGTCTTATTTCTTTGTAAGGCATCCATTTCCTCTTTCATTGCTACTTTTCATTTATCGCTATCATATACTTCCATTGCTTCTTGATAACAACTAGGTTCTCCATCATAGCAATTATAGCAACAGATGTAGCAAATCATCATACCTTTTAGGAAAATATATGATCCGTGTAGACCTTCGTAGAATTTGTTACGCTATTTCCTCAGTTTCCTGAGAATTTTTTGTATCCTCATCTACTTCTGTAGGAGTTTCTTCATGAACATCTTCATGATCCTATTCCCTTGAAGATGATTGAGTTTCGAATTGAACTTGTTGAATTTGTAGTACTTTTCCCTGTTTCATTTCACCATCTGCATTTGGTTTCATGAGTGACGATTCATCAAATATGACATATTTTTTAATGATGATTTTGTGGGTAGTAGGATCCCACAATTTATATCCCTTAACTCCATCACCATATCCAAAAATATTAGTCTTTTTTATTTCGGATCTCACTAAGAAAGTTGTTTCTTCGGAGTAATAACATAGGCATCACAACCAAGAACTTTAAGATTTGAATAATCACAAGGTTTACTTGCCTTAACTCTTCTAGAGTCATACAGTTAATTGCAGTTGATAGTGACCGATTTACTAGATAGCATCCTATAAGTGCTACTTCTACCCACAATTTCTGTTCCAACTTGGCATTACTGAGCATACTCCTTTCTCTCTCTAGAAGAGTCATATTCATACATTCAAGGACACCATTTTATTGAGGAGTGTAAATCGTGGTTTTATATCTTTCAATCCCATCTTCCTTGCAATAATTTTCAAGTTCCTTTGAAGTAAACTTAGTTCTCAAACGTTTAATTAACCTACTAATGCTCCTCTCAACCAAAGCTTTATACTACTTAAAAGCATCAAATACATCAACTTTTCTTTTCAATAAATAGATCTACACATTTCTAAAGTAATCATCTATATATGTTACAAAATATGAAGATCCTCCATAAGAGACTTTAGGAGATGGCCCCCAAATATCTGAATGGATGTAATCAAGGATACATTTACTAACATATTTTCCTATTTTAAATTTTTGTCTAGATTTCTTTCCATAATACAATGCTCACAGAAATTCAAATTCAAAGATTTCAAGCTTGGAAGTAACTTATGTTCAACCAATAGCTTTATCCCTTTCTCGCTCATATGGACCAACCATTGATGCCATAAATGAGTAGAGTCACTTGCACCTTCAGATGCTACCATTTCATTATCTATTTTTGTCCTTCCTTCAATCTTATAAAAGTTCCCAAAACTTTTAGCCTTCATGACTACCAAGATGCCTTTCGTCACCTTCATAACTCCACCTTGAAATGTACATTTATGACCAACAAAATCTAACACTCCCAAAGATATTAAGTTCTTTATACGCTGAGGAAGATGCCTCACCTATGTCAAAATTCTAACAGTACCATCATATATTTTATTCCTGATACTACCAATCCCAACATTTTTTCATGTAACATCATTACCCATGAAAGCCACATCATCGTCAATAGATTGGTAGGAAGAGAACCAATTCCTCCGAAGACACATATGATGGGAAGCACCAAAATCTAGAAACCAATTACGATGATGTTGAGAAATAATAGAAGTGGACGATAACTCATCAACAATACATGCGCTTGTCTCAATTGAATTAGCTTCCTTTGTAGAGTCCTTCTTAGTAGCTTGTTCCTTTCTTTTCTAGAAATACTTCTTAAGATGCCCTGATTTGTTACAATACCAACACTTTAACTTACTCTTCTTGTCTCTTGACTTTGATCTTGATGTGTCTCTCGAATTATGATCTTTTTCTTTTGATTGACCTCTTTTCACATTGCTTCTAATGTTGAGATTTCAAGGCTAGATTTTTGTTGAGTTTCCTTAGACAATAAAGCTCCCACAATAGCATCAAAGTCAATGGTATCGATAGAAATAAAACTGATAGATGTTACAAAATGATCCCAAGACTCAATTAGAGAACACAATATTGTAATTTCTTTGTCTTCCCTTTCGATATTTACATTTATACTAGAAAACTGGAATAAAAGAGTATTGAAAGAATTCAAATGATTAGATATCTTAGTACCTTCCTTCATTCAAAAACTGTATAAATTTTGCTTCAAGTAGATTATGTTTGTCAAGGACTTCGTCATATAAAGGCTTTCTAACTTAGTCCATAAGCCTACATCTCTTTTCTCTCCAACGATGTTGAACAACACATCATCTACCAAGCATAGACGAATAGCACTGATGGCTCTTGCAGCCATGTCCTCCCAGTTGTCATTATCCATGCCCAGAGGTTTATTTTCCCTACCTAGAAATGCCTTTGACACTACTTGATGCACAAGCATATCCTTCATCTTAACCTTCCATAGCTCAAAGCTACTATTTCCATTGAAATTTTCTATTTCAAACTTCGCACTTTGCATCTTTGCCATTAACACAAACTTTTACTAAAAGCTCTGATACCACTTGTTTAGTTAAGCAACAAAATCATGACCTGCAAATAAATTGAAATTGAAAAAAATAATGGCAAATAAACAATATAACTGAATAATCAAACACAAAGATTGACACAGTGTTTTACGTGGTAAAACCCTCCTTGTGAGGGAAACATCCACGGGGAAATGATAATCGATATTCTTATTATTCAAGGGATATTTACAACAACCAAATCACAAGCATACATTATCCCACCATCCAACCCACTCTCCATTTGTTTTATGTTTTTCATATTGACTCTATAGGCTTACATAGATAAATAGAACCTGTCAGATTTTTTCTAAATCCATCCACAAATTTTAAAGAAGTTACATAAGAGAATTTTTACATAAAACAAAAAAGTTCCTTTTATATGTTTTTTCCAAAAACTTAGATTAGGAAAATCAAACTAAGCCAAAGGTACCAATCTTAGCTATTATACTAAAAATATAGGGAAATAGTTGGAAAATTCTAACAATCTCCACCTTGACAACAATTTACCTAATATATCATGCCCAAAATATTGATCACCTTCCTTGCAAGCCAAGAGAAGCTAGGCACCATTTTGCTTCTCTCAAAAAAATGATTTTGTGAACATCTCTGCACAATTTTTCTTTGTATGAACTTTTTCCAAAGCCACCACTCCATCTTCATCAATAACCTGTCTTACAAAATCATATTTAACAGGTATATGTTTTTTCTTACTATGATAAGTTGGATTCATTGCCAAATGAATAGCACTTTGACTATCAAAAAATAATTTCACCTTGTCCTGCACCCTTCCAAACTCACCTAACAAACCTTTTAACCAAATTTCCTCTTTGCAAGAATGTGATACAACTATGTATCATGCCTCAGTGGTGGATAATTCAACTATCTTTTGAAGCTTTGACATCCAATTAATAGCTCCACCTACAAGAGTAAAAACATATTGAGAAGTGGATCTCCTCTTGTCCAAATCACTTGCAAAATTAGAATAATCATAACCACAGACATAATCACTACTAACATTATAGGTGATACAATAATTACTTGTACGTTTAAGATACTAAAGCACTCATTTCACTGCTGCCCAATGCTCTTTACTTGGATTTTTCATGTATCTACTAAAAACACCAATTTCATGTGAAATATCTGGCCTTGTACTAACCATCGCATATATTAGGCATCCTACTACATTAAAATATGTAGGTTTTAACCCCGTACAGAAATTACCTACATACGAATTCTAAATCACAGGAAAAAATAAAAATGCGAGAGCATAACACATAAAACACATATACACAGAGATTTCCCATTGGATCCCAAAAACCGGGACTACCAGCTTGATTTTTCATTATTTTCCTTTTAATGTTACAATACATATTTATACATGCCAAAGCATCGAATACCATAGACCGAAAAACCATCACGTCCAAAACCATGGCCCGAAAACCATAGGTAGGTTCGCCCAACCTAATATAGGGTCCAAAAAAAAATTTCCCGGGGCGCTACCCCAGACCCCGTAGAGGGGGGCTACCTGCCCCCCTCAAACCCCCCGGACAAGGGGGGCTGCTGCCCCCCCTGTGACCCTCCCGCTGCGCAATCGGTGCAACGAAGGGGGGGCTCTGCCCCCCCTCTAACCCCCCGGTTCACTACGTAGGTTAGTCGTGGAAAGAATATAACACAACCCAACAAAATATGGTACACGAGACATTTAATCCTTTTCTTCATCATTACTAGGAAACAAACCTGAAGAATGATTGAAATGGGAAGCTAAAGGGATTTGAACAGGTTTCACATTGTTCATACCAAATCTCAAAAGTATTTTCTCCACATAATTCTGTTGTGATAACCAAAAATTACCATTATTATTGTCTTTGTGTATCTCCATGCCCAATATTTTTTTTGTTGCTCCAAGATCCTTCATTTTGAAAGTCCTAGCCAACTGAGCCATTAACCTGTTGATCTCAACCACTCTTTTGCTTGCTACAAGCACATCATCAACATATAACACCAAAATAATGAATATGCCATTTTCTAACTTTTGAAAGTAAACACAATGATCATACTCATTTCTTGTAAAATTGTAGCTCAACATGAAGGAATCGAACTTCTTGTACCATTGCCTGGGAGACTGCTTCAAGCCATACAATGACTTCTTGAGTTTTCAAACAAACTTGTTGTTGTGATTTTGATCAAACCCTTCTATTTGTTCCATATATATATCCTCATCCAAATCTCCATGTAAGAATTTTGTTTTAACGTCTAGTTTCTCTAATTCTAGATCATGTATTGTAACTATTGCTAACACAGCTCTAATTGAAACAATCTTAACAACTGGTGAAAAAATCCCATGGAAATCAATACCTTCCTTTTGACAATATCCTTTTGCAACCAGTCTTTCTTTGTACTTATGAATCATATCATCAGCTCATTTCTTCAATTTTTAAGCCCACTTGCAACCAAAAACTTTCCTGTCCAGGTGGTGTTATAGGCCTAGGTGGCCTCAACTAATCGATCTGCCCAATATTTTCTGCTGCTGCTCACTACCTTAGTCAAAATCCCTTCCAAAGCTCTGTTAGTGACTTCCATCCGTCCATTTGCTTGCGGATGATAAGGAGTGGAAGTTCTGTGCTTAATCTTTTGGTGTGTGAGAAGGTCTTCAATCAGATTGGAGGTAAACTAACTCCCATGATCTGTGACTAACTCTCTTGGATAGCCAGACCTGTAGAAGCTATTTTCCCTAAAAAACTTAGCTAGTTTTTCTTTTGTTGCTGCCTTGATCGCCTTTGTTTCTGCCCATTTTGTCAGATAATCAGTACACACAATGATGTAAGATTTATGTTTTGAAAGAGGGTTGATAGGACCCACAAAATCCATGCCCCACTTCTCAAATGGCTCAAAAGTCACTTGAGGCTGCAGGGGCATCTCATCCCTTGGAGTAGGTTTCCCCATCCTTTGACATCGGTCACATTGGCTGATATATCTCCTGACATCTTGATGAAGAGTGGGCCAATAGTAACTTGCTTGTAGAATTTTGAAGGCAGTCCTTTTTGCTACAAAATGGCCCCCACAGGGCCCATCATGACAGGTTAGGAGGATGTCAAAAGCTTCCTCCTCCTTGACACATCACCTCAAAATATGATCTGGGCCAAGTTTAAAAATATTGCCCCCAATCCAGGTGAATGGGGCACTTTTCCTCACGATCTTGCTCTTCTCTTTTGAGGATAGGTGTGGTGGAAACTGTGATGAAACCAAATAATTTGCTATATCAGCAAACCATGGAGAGAGTACTGAAATAGAAAATAGGTGTTCATCTAGCATTTGATCATCCACCATTCCTTCTTCACCTGCAGGTAGATCTAGTCTAGACAGAAAATCAACAACAACATTTTCCTTACCCGGCTTATCAACAATGGTCAAATCAAATTGCTGCAGTAAAAGTAACCGTCTAATGATACGAGCATTTACATTCGGTTTATTCATCAAATACCTAATTGCAGCATGATCAGTGTGTACGAATGTTTGATAACTGGTGATGTAGTGTCTAAACTGATTTAGGGAATGGACTACAGCTATGAGCTCCTTTTCGATTACAGTGTAGTTTAATTCTGCCTTGGACAGGTTTTTACTAACAAAGTATATGGAATAAGGCAACTTCTCATCAACTTGCCCTGAGATTGCTCCTATCACTTTGTTCGAGGCATCTGTGTGAATGTGGAAAGGTAGGGCCCATTTTGGACCTCTCAAAATTGGGGCAGTTACTAGTTTACCTTTCAAGGAATCCAAAGCCTCTTGACAGTTGTCAGTCCATATGAACTCAACATCTATTCCCAAAAGACCAAACAATGGAGAGGCTAGCTTACTAAAATCCTTAATGAATATTCTATAATACCTTGCTAAGCCTAGAAAACTCCGAACATTTCTTACCTTTTGAGGAGGTGGGACCCTTTGGATGATAGCAATCTTGTTGGTATCCACCTGTAATCCTTGCTGAGAAATTGTATGACCTAGCACAGTCCCTTCAGTCATCAGGAATTCGCATTTTTCAGGACTAAGGGACAAGTTCATTTCAATACACTTGGCTATAACTTTTCCTAGGTTAGTCAAAGCTTCCAGGAAGTTAGAAACATAAGGGGTAAAGTCATCCACTGAGTCATGAACCAGTTCAGCAAATATGCTCAGTATTGATCTCTGGAAAGTGGCGGGAGCATTGCAGAACCCAAAAGGAAGGACCCGATATGCAAAAATACCCCAAGGACAAGTGAAATTGGTCTTATCTTGGTCTTCTGCGCTGATTTGGATATGGTTGTACCCACTAAACCCATCTAGGAAGGAGAATAACTTCTTCCCTGCTAGGCCATCTAACACTTGATCTATGAAAGGAAAAGGTAAATGGTCCTTCTTGGTAGCCTTGTTTAGTTCCCGACAATCTACATAGATTCTCCACTTCTCGTTTTTCTTTGGCACTAGCACCAAAGGAGAAACCCATTCGCTGTCAGAGATGGGGTAGATGAATCCTGCATCCAGCAACCTTTGTAGTTCTTCTTTGATAATGTCCTTGAGGGTTGGATTCATCCTCCTTTGAGGTTGCCTGACTGGTTTACAATCTTCTTTAATGTAAATGTGATGAGTACAGACTGAAGGGTGGACTCCCTTCATCTCCTTATAGCTCCAAGCAAAAGCATCCAAGTGATTTTTCAATAAGCTACACAGTTCTTTCTCCCGAGAGGTGGATAGGGATGAGTTGATCTTCAAGGTTCTTTCTGGGCCGAATTCCACATTCTTAACTTGGAGAGAGGACAGATCAGCCACACAGAGATCAACTAAAGGATTGGCTTAGGTTTCTTCCACCACTCTTCTAATGGAAACACACTGGGGGGTGGATTCTGAATCAAGTTCTCAATAAGATCATCCTTGGTTTGTGGACCTGTTATAGACATTTTTGGGCACTTCAACCCCAATCACAAATGTCCATAAACTAAGGGCTCTTAAGTCCCTAAAAGGGTTGCTTCACTGCCTAAAGGAACAAGGTCAACTAATTACATCATCTCCCAGACGTTCTCCACTGAAAATTGCTCATAAATGGTCAAAACTAGAATATACTGAAAGATCCATGCAGGGGGTGCGATGCATATCACCTTCCCAATGTACAGGGTGCAATGCATACTGTTTTTCTCCTTTGTAGGGTGCGATGGTCGGGAATGGACAAATGGCAGGGACCAAAATGCGAGGTGGAA